>OX596074.1:10289707-10572222 GCA_951394005.1 Protophormia terraenovae | reverse complement strand
ATCGAGGATTTTAGTTTTGAGTGAGATTTTCATAAAAAAATCGATTTTTTGTATGAAACATAAGTGATCACGAAATAAGCTTATTTTCTCGAAAAACGCAGTATTTACCGAGTTATTAAGGATTTTAGTTTTAAGTGAGATTTTCATAAAAAAATCGATTTTTTGTATGAAACATAAGTGATCACGAAATAAGTTTATTTTCTCGAAAAACGCTGTATTTACCGAGTTAGTGAGGATTTTAGTTTTGAGTGAGATTTTCATAATAAAATCGATTTTTGGTATGAAACATAAGTGATCACGAAATAAGCTTATTTTCTCGAAAAACGTAGTATTTACCGAGTTATTAAGGATTTTAGTTTTGACTGAGATTTTTTATAACAAAATAAGTTTATTTTCTCGAAAAACGAAGTATTTACAGAGTTATTGAGGATTTTAGTTTTGAGTGAGATTGTCATAAAAAGACCGATTTTTGGTATGAAACATAAGTGATCACGAAATAAGCTTATTTTCTCGAAAAACGTAGTATTTACCGAGTTATTAAGGATTTTAGTTTTGACTGAGATTTTTTATAAAAAAATCGATTTTTGGTATGAAACGTAAGTGATCACGAAATAAGCTTATTTTCTCGAAAAACGCAGTATTTACCGAGTTATTAAGGATTTTAGTTTTGACTGAGATTTTTTATAAAAAAATCGATTTTTGGTATGAAACGTAAGTGATCACGAAATAAGCTTATTTTCTCGAAAAACGCAGTATTTACCGAGTTATTAAGGATTTCAGTTTTGACTGAGGTTTTCATAAAAAAATCGATTTTTGGTGTGAAACATAAGTGATCACGAAATAAGCTTATTTTCTCGAAAAACGCAGTATTTACCGAGTTATTGAGGATTTTAGTTTTGAGTGAGATTTTCATAGAAAAATCGATTTTTGTTGTGAAACATAAGTGATCACGAAATAAGTTTATTTTCTCGAAAAACGCAGTATTTACAGAGTTATTGAGGATTTTAGTTTTGAGTGAGATTGTCATAAAAAGACCGATTTTTGGTATGAAACATAAGTGATCACGAAATAAGCTTATTTTCTCGAAAAACGTAGTATTTACCGAGTTATTAAGGATTTTAGTTTTGAGTGAAATTTTCATAAAAAAATCGATTTTGGTATGAAACATAAGTGATCACGAAATAAGTTTATTTTCTCGAAAAACGCAGTATTTGCAGAGTTATTGAGGATTTTAGTTTTGAGTGAGATTGTCATAAAAAGACCGATTTTTGGTATGAAACATAAGTGATCACGAAATAAGCTTATTTTCTCGAAAAACGTAGTATTTACCGAGTTATTAAGGATTTTAGTTTTGACTGAGATTTTTTATAAAAAAATCGATTTTTGGTATGAAGCGTAAGTGATCACGAAATAAGCTTGTTTTCTCGAAAAACGCAGTATTTACCGAGTTATTGAGGATTTTAGTTTTGAGTGAAATTTTCATAAAAAAATCGATTTTGGTATGAAACGAAATAAGTTTATTTTCTCGAAAAACGCAGTATTTACCGAGTTATTGAGGATTTTAGTTTTGACTGAGATTTTCATAAAAAAATCGATTTTTGGTGTGAAACATAAGTGATCACGAAATAAGCTTATTTTCTCGAAAAACGCAGTATTTACCGAGTTATTGAGGATTTTAGTTTTGAGTGAGATTTTCATAAAAAAATCGATTTTTGTTGTGAAACATAAGTGATCACGAAATAAGTTTATTTTCTCGAAAAACGCAGTATTTACCGAGTTATTGAGGATTTTAGTTTTGACTGAGATTTTCATAAAAAAATCGATTTTTGGTATGAAACATAAGTGATCACGAAATAAGCTTATTTTCTCGAAAAACGCAGTATTTACCGAGTTATTGAGGATTTTAGTTTTGAGTGAGATTTTTTATAAAAAATCTATTTTTGGTATGAAACATAAGTGATCACGAAATAAGCTTATTTTCTCGAAAAACGCAGTATTTACCGAGTTATTGAGGATTTTAGTTTTGACTGAGATTTTCATATAAAAATCGATTTTTGGTATGAAACATAAGTGATCATGAAATAAGCTTATTTTTTCGAAAAACGTAGTATATACCGAGTTATTGAGGATTTTAGCTTTGAGTGAGATTTTCATAAAAAAATCGATTTTTGGTATGAAACATAAGTGATCACGAAATAAGCTTATTTTCTCGAAAAACGCAGTATTTACCGAGTTATTGAGGATTTTAGTTTTGACTGAGATTTTCAAATAGAAATCGATTTTTGGTATGAAACATAAGTGATCGCGAAATAAGCTTATTTTCTCGAAAAACGGATAGTTTATAGTTTGCATTGTAGTGTAGTTTATAGTTTCAGCTATATTCTGAACTATAATTTGAATTACATTTTGTACTATAGTCTAGTCTCTTGATTATATATTTTAGTGTGTTAATTTGTTCGTATTTTCCCCTCTTTTTAAATAAACTTTCAATTGTTTTTTATTCTATAAATTTTAAATTAAATTTTTTGCTACTTACTTTTTGCAATACCAAAAAGTTTGGAAACCAAAAAAAAAAAAAAAAAAAATCCATTTAAAAATTATTGAGTGAAAATTCATGTAATAAATTTTATGCCATTTGCATAACATTACGCTACAAACATACGATTTAAATAAAATCTGTTTTTTTTTTTCTGTTGTCACTGATATACCGGAATTAACACACAAACACATATGGTTTTTGGACGACTTTATTTGCAACTGTGTATAAAAAAAAACAAACATACTTTACTGGTATGTATGTATATGGTAACAGTAAAAGTAAAACATAACATTTATGACAAAATAAACAAACAATTCAGGTTAAATATGCTACATTAAAACCGAGTTCTAACCATCATACAACTTAAAATTTATTGCAATAGCACTAATACACACAAGAGTAACAACTTTACAAACTCAAAAGAAAAAAAAATAATAAATAAAATCACAACGTTTGTGTAAGGAGAAAAAAAAAAAATGAAAATAAACTTTCATGTAACAGGTAGTAAATGAAACAAGAAATTACATTAAAAAATATTTACACACACATACACAATTTGTACATGTGGTGGTAGATTTTAACGATGCCATTATAAAGTTAATTATAAGCGACAACAAAAGCTTTGTTGGGTTACACATTTTTTAAAAACAACACACGTCTGTACTTTCTGTATTCTCTTATGGAGAATTATACTGTAACATAGTCTCACACGCATGTAATACTAACACTAAAATTTTTTTGGAGAGGAATAGAAAAAATGTAAACAAATATTAAACACACATAAACAAACGGAAATTAATTTTTTTAAGGAGTAAAAACTTGTTTATGAGTTTGATGTAAACACACAGAAAAAAATAGTTAAAATGGAGGAGTTAACAGTGGGAAATCAAATGAAAGAAAAATATAATTTACTCCTAAATGGCTGGTACGATTGATCAGATATTTTAATCAAAAATATAAATGTGAATTGCTTTTTAGAATTATATCTAAACAGATTTGAACTTTAACTACCCAAACACCTATAGATAAAAAAATTTTATATACACAGAAGTGAATAGAAAATGAATATTGTTTAATTTTGCATTTAGTAACCACTGTGCCTTAAACATTATCATCAAGTGTATAACTATTACTGTGTTTGTTTAATAGTTTTTGTTTATGTTTCAAAACTAAGCATATAAAATTCCATATAAATTTAAATGTGTTTAGGTGCGAATTGAGATTATATAGCCACATTTACTCAGGTGTTGCTGCATTTATTGGTTGCAATAATTGTACATTTTAATGGTTTTGTCTATTAAAAAATTAAAAACTTTTTTTTGCAACACTTAGTACTTAAAAATTATCATTATCATTTTTAATTTAGAAAAGCAGTAACAAAAACATTAAATAACATGTTAACATTTATTCATTTATACTTTAAAAATAAACTTTATCATTTAATTACTTTATAAAGTCTATTTAAAAACTCATTGCCTGGTTTATTTGTTTTGTAAAAAAAACTTTCAAAGGATGTGAGTAACGTCGTCTCTGTGTGAGTAAACTAAAGTCCAAATTACAATAGCGCGTAGTCAGCAACAGTATCAGCAAAAATGATCAGCTGTTGCTGCCGTTATAATTACAATTCAGCGTAGGCAGCCACAATTTACAACCACCATCTTAATTTATTCTACTTGTGTATTTTAGCATCTCATTTATTTGCTCACTTTCTTTGTATCGCTCTCAATCTGAAAGCAGCGCAGTGAATTTAGAAACAGGGCTAAATGAAACAGCACTGCAAACTGCTGCTGACCAAATGTAATCAACACCATAACAAACAGTGCTTTCTAAATTATCAGCTGATTATGTCAGCACAAACTGTTGCTGACTACGCGCAATTGTAATTTGGGCTTAATTTGTTGTCAAGAAAAAAACAATTTTTAGAACGTGAGAGTGAAGAAGAGACAAAAAGTTGACAACAAGTTTTTAACACTTTTTTGGGGGGAGCAATTTTAAATAAATTTTTTGTTGTTTGGTTAATGTAACAAAAAAATTTGTATGTTAACACACAAAAAAATAAACTTTGTTTGGCAAAAATTCTTGTGAGAGGGGATTATTCTTAAACAGATCAAGGCTTATGTAGATGTTTATATTTGCATAAGAAAAAGAAATGTTATTGCATAAAAAGAATTTAGTAAAAATGAAATTGAAAAAAGATTCGGCTGTGCCGAATCTTTGATACCCTTCACCATATTACCATCTTACCATCTTATCGACATCATATTACCATATAACCGACAATTAATAAAATTTTCGCCTTAACGTATGCTTGCATATTTTCTAAATCTAAATTTTTTTCAAACTACGAAAATTTGAATATGAAAAAAAAACAATCATAACAGGCTTTGTTTTTAAAAAAGAAACAACAACAATTCCATATATATTTATTTTTGTATGTACAAACTGACTGAATACACAAAGAACAACAACAACACTGTTATTCATTATATTACTGCTGTTGCTAACTAAACTACTTGTCTATACAAAAAACAAAAAACGTCACTAATAGTCATTACAATGCTTAATATACATGTTTGTGTATGTATTTATGTATATTCTTAACAGATATGTTTTAGTTTTTAAAAATAAACAACTACAATTCCATATCTATTTATTTTTGTACAGACTGCATATACAAAGAACAACAACAACAACACTGTTATTCATCATATTACTGCTGTTGATAACTAAACTACTTGTCTATACAAAAAACAAAAAACGTCACTAATAGTCATTACAATGCTTAATATACATGTTTGTGTATGTATTTATGTATATTCTTAACAGATATGTTTTAGTTTTTAAAAATAAACAACTACAATTCCATATCTATTTATTTTTGTACAGACTGCATATACAAAGAACAACAACAACAACACTGTTATTCATCATATTACTGCTGTTGATAACTAAACTACTTGTCTATACAAAAAACAAAAAACGTCACTAATAGTCATTACAATGCTTAATATACATGTTTGTGTATGTATTTATGTATATTCTTAACAGATATGTTTTAGTTTTTAAAAATAAACAACTACAATTCCATATCTATTTATTTTTGTACAGACTGCATATACAAAGAACAACAACAACAACACTGTTATTCATCATATTACTGCTGTTGATAACTAAACTACTTGTCTATACAAAAAACAAAAAACGTCACTAATAGTCATTACAATGCTTAATATACATGTTTGTGTATGTATTTATGTATATTCTTAACAGATATGTTTTAGTTTTTAAAAATAAACAACTACAATTCCATATCTATTTATTTTTGTACAGACTGCATATACAAAGAACAACAACAACAACACTGTTATTCATCATATTACTGCTGTTGATAACTAAACTACTTGTCTATACAAAAAACAAAAAACGTCACTAATAGTCATTACAATGCTTAATATACATGTTTGTTGGTGTATTTATATTCTTAACAGATTTGTTTTTGGGCCATAACTCTGTTGATTATGAACGAATTTGGTTTATTAAAAAAACCGAAATTTTATAAAAACATTTATGACTGATCTATATAAAAATAAAAATCTGTAGCTTGAACAAGGGCTTCAAAAATAAAAAAATCGTTTTCCCCGATATCTCAGTTATTACTGAACCGATTTATTTAATTTTTTCAGAACAAAAATTCAGAAAATAATTTTCGAGCCCCCTTTAAAAATTCGAAGTCCCTGGTATATGCAGAGGCTTTAGAAACTAAAAAACCGGTTCTAAAAACCGGTTTTTAAAGCATATCTCCACCATTTATAAACCGATCTTCTTGATTCAAAAAACTGAAATTTTATAAAAATATTTGTGACCGATCTGTATAAAAATAAAAATCTATAGCTTAAACCAAGGCTTCAAAAAATAAAAAATGCGTTTTGTCCGATATCTCAGTTATTACTGAACCGATTTATTTCATTTTTTCAGAACAAAAATTCAGAAAAAAATGTCCGAAAATTCTTTGTAAAAACGAAGTCCGTAGTGTATACAGAGGCTTCAGAAACTGGAAAACCGGTTCAAAAAACCGGTTTTTTGAACATATCTCCGCATTGTATAAACCTATCTTGCTGAATTCCAATAGCAAAATTCTCGAAAGCATTTCCGATCGTTTGACATACATATTATATATGCCAGTTATCGGTGGGCTTCATAAACGCCATTTCAACCGACACACGGACGGACGGACGGACATGGTCCAATCGTCATCGCTTCTTACAAGGATTCCGAAAATATAAACTTTTTTGCTCTCCGACGAAAATTGTGGAAATTACAAACGGAATGACAAACTTATATATACCCTTTACACCTTTGGTGAAGGGTATAAAGATATTTAACCAATATTATTTTTAGGGGAAAATCTGTAAAAATATTTTTTCTTCAAAATTTGCTTTATTAAAGCCACTAAAACTTGTTTTTTTTTAATTTAAACATTTGTATGCCAACAACATTACATTACATTTTGCCAACAATGTTATACATTTTTCTTATTTTCATAAATCTTCTAAAAAATAATTCTTAGTTCCTAATTCCAATCTAACAATTATCAACTCACTTTCACATCTTCAAATATCATCAATATTAAATTGATAAGAACATTAAACAACAAAATAAAAATGTCAACAAAACGTAAAAAGTTAAAAAAAAAAAACGCAAAATGAAAAAAAAAATCGCTCTTAACGACAAAATAAAAATAGCTGCAGGAAAAAAAAGTAAACAAAAAATCGCTAAACTACAAAATAAAAAAAGTCTCTAAAACAAAAACGGAAAAAGAACGCTTAAACTTAATCAGCTTCAAAATAAAAACAACTAGCAAAACTGAAAAACATAAAATAGCAAAAAAAAAAAAAAAATAATAATAATAATAATAATGAAAAGAGTAAAAAATACTACGAAGTCAAAAAAGAACGCTAAAACTAAAACATCATAAAAATGTCACTAAAATGAAAAAAAAAAAGCTAGAATGAAAAAAAGTAAAAGAAAAGAAAAACTAAAAATCGCTAAAAAACAAAGCAAATAAATACCAAAAAAAAAACTAAAACTAAAAAACTCAAATAAAAATATGCTCAGAATGAACAAAATTGCTAAAAAACTCAAACAAGAAAATCTCTAAAACGGCAAAGTAAAAAATCGCCAACATGAAAAAAATAAAAATTGACAAAATTAATAAAAATTGACAAAAGCGAAGCAATAACACTCAAACAAAATGAAAATAGTCGAAATAATTAAAAAAAAAAATCGCTAAAAAGAAAAAATAACAAAATAAAAATAAATCGAGTAAAAGGCAAAACCGGAAAAAAGTTTTAAAAAATGCGTTTAAACGCTTAATAAAAAATTTCAAATTCAAAATATAAGAAAAAACGCTAAAATAAAAATGTCAATATTAAAAAAGACAGTCGCCCATAAAATCGCTAAAACGAAACTGATAAAGCGTCAACACAGATAAAATCTCCAAACCGAAAAAATATATAAAATAAATAATCACTAAAACGAAAAAAACACCAAATTATAAAAAATCGACAAATTGAAAAAAGTACATCACAAAAAAATTACAACAAAAACCGCCAAAATAAAAGTTTCTACAAAGAGGAAAAATAACAAGCAAAATAAAAGAAAATAATGCCAAATCTCAAAAAAGGCTAAAATAAAATAAATAAAATAGTAGCTAAATAATCGAATAAAATTGTCAAAATAATAAAAAAAAAACTTATTTATAATATTTTGAAATTCGTAAAAAAATATTAAAATGTGTTTATTTACTTTATAGATTGACATTTCAATATTTTATTAGTTTAAATCGTTGAATGTTTCTACTGATATTTTATATTAGACTTTTAGAAAGAGGTTAGGATTTTCGAGAAAATATATTTTATTTACACTAAGCTTTTTTTTATTTCCATGCGATATGTGTAACAGAGCACACCATATTTTAATAATATTTGAAATTTTCTTGTAAAATGCCAACAAACGTCTCTACGTAAAAAAAAAAACTTTCCCATTCTTATTTTAAATGTATAAAAATTTCTTTAAAATAAACAAAAACTTTCTTAAATGCATCTATCTTCTGTTTATGTAAAGTTTTTCGTTTTATTTTTTTCTCAAACCTGCCAAATATAATCGTTTACACGTATCATAAGTCGAAATAAGCTTCTTGTTTTTTTTTTTTTTTTTTTTTTGTTTACTTTAAGAAGCCAAAATGAAATTTTCAAGTTGTTGCTTAACGCCCTCAAGTATGCAATACTTTTTTGAAAGCATTTAAAAAGAAAAATCAAAAACTGTTTTTACATACATACATGATGCATGATTTTATTTTAATATTGTTTAACATGATTAAATGATGCTTAAAAGTGTTTTAGAAGTAAAAATGTGTTAAAGAATTTGGAAAAAAAAAATGTTTTGAAAAATACCTACACATAACTTATGAATTTTTGCATAAGATTTAAGTAAAAGCAAATAAATATATTCATAGTAAATCAGGTGGAATTGTTTATTTTGTAGATTTTTGGTTTGGGATATATTTTTTAAGCAGATAGGAGAAATGTAAAAAATACATTTAATTTAAGTTCATAAGTAAGGGCGGCAATATTAAATTTAAATAATATTGTATCATTAGAAAGGGTTAAAATTTAACACATCTATTCAGCACATTTTTATTCTGGTATATTATTATTTTTAGGATATGAATTTTGATTTCAAAGGATAATACACAAAATTTATTAATTAATGAAAATATCTGGTTGTCTGTTAGCATTAAATTTCCAAGTAACAAAAACTTGTTTTAGTAAAATATATTTTTAGATATTTTGTTTAAAAAAACTAACAGCATTAGAATTGGGTTGAAGCAGCAATTTTCATGTAGCTAATCCAGCGCTCTAGCCAACTGATCACGTGGTGATTGTAAATTACTCTGATATTATACTATTGAGTACTTATTTATGTAATGTAAAGAAGGCAAATAATAATGAAGCCTTATTAACAAGAAACTGCTTTAATAAGTAGTTGCCATTACCGAATAACAAAAACTCTGAGTAATAACAATAATTGTCCGATATTCCGAATAACTCGCTAAATGTAAAAGACAAATAATAAAATAAATCGGTGTCTTAAAAATATAAAAAAAATTTTGGATTTCGGATAATTGTCTTAGTTTCTAATTACTAAAGGGTGGTACAACCATAATGCACGATGTTAATTGTGAGTCATACCTTAACGTCAAGTATTTTACTTAACAAATCAAAATGCATTTCGTGCACTTCGTAATTTTTTGGTCAGCATAATCGACCAAATGTGTCCACAATCGGGAGAATTGTGCGCAAATTTCAGCAAACCGAGTCTCTAGGAAATGTGAAAATATTGATATTGTTCGCGATAGTGTCCACCTCGACCCGTCGTCGTGCCCAACAATTAAATATCATAACGGACTTCTTGTCGCCAGAAATTGAGGCTCCAGCAGGATGGTGTCACTTGCCACATAGCCAAAGAAACAATGGCTCTTTTACGCGAGAAATTCAATGGCCATATTGTCTCACGTCGTGGCGATGTTAATTGGCCGCCACGATCATGAGATTTGACACAGTTGGACTTATTTCTTTGGGGATATTTAAAACAAAAAGTGTACGTCAATAAGCCAAGAACATTTCAAGAGCTAAAGGGTGAGATAATTCGGCACATTCAAGACATTGAACCTCAATTATATCTCAGAGTCATTGAAAATATGGAAAGTGATATACCAACTATTAACTATCCTAACGATTTTTGCATTACTATATTGAATATTGTTCTGGGATGTTTAATACAGATTTTCTAACATTTTAGCTTTCATTTTTAGTTTTTGTATTAGAAAAAGAAAAACAAAACGAATTTCGAAGTACACGCAAGTTTGTACTCGTTCATATTCCCTCTAGCTCTTTCTCACACAAAATCAGAATTGCTGGCAGAAAAATGTCTTTGTGTAAATTCCGACTTAAGGCCGGGTTAGTTGGTTGTTTATGTGATGTTGATGTCCCGTTTATTTACGGGAAGAATTTTGTGCAGTTATCCAAAATTAATAACGTGACATATGTTTTTGGCATTTGTAAGCAAAAAACACAGAGTTGTCATAAATTATTTACTATAAAAAGCCTAAAAATGCAACTCTGATTAAAGTTGAACATCCCAAATATTTATCTATTTAATTGTTTGTGTATTTAATTATTTTTGTTCATTTATTTCTTTGTTTATTTAGTGGTTTTTTCTTTTTACTTCGTTAAGTATTTGTTTATAAGAAAAAGTGTTTGTTTGGCAACACTGCAAACAACACTGCTGTCACGGAACAACGCACGTTGGAGTAAAAGGGGTCGAAAGTGGCGTTTAATTGAATTTTGAAAATTAACTTTTTTAAATAAAATTGGGTACCAAATAAAAATAGACAAAATTATGTATCAATAACGACAAAAGTCATTAACGTAGGTTGCGTGGTTTTTGAGTACTGAGTTGTCAAAGTTCAAAATTTTTTTATATTTTAAGAAAAGAGCAAAAAATTAAATTTTCATGAACTTTCGGTGAATTTTTCTTTAATAAAAACAGCTTTAAAGAAAAATTTTAAAATGGAACCATCAACTACAGGTATTCGAGTTTACTTTTATGCAAGAATTTGTAAATTATTTTTTGTCCTGGTATTTTTTGTTATTTTTTTGAAAATAGTCCAAAAATGCACTAATTTTCAAATTTCATGGAATGCAACTAAAAATATAACAAGACTTTTGTTCTGAAAAATTATCTGAAAAATATTACATATTGTCTACTTAAATATTCTGAAATAAAATCATGCGCATATTTTGCCCGATTTTACAAAATTAAATTTTTGTGAAAAAACTCAAGTTGCTCCAAACCAAAAACAGGTTAAGTGCAGATTTTTTTTATTTTTTTACTTTGTTTTATTTTTCGTTATTTCACTATTGTTTTTTGTTATTGTTTTGTACCATTATTTTAAATAAACAAAATAATTTTACTGCTTAATACAGTCGAACTCAGTTAAAATGAACATGATTTCATGTAATGTTTTTATATTCTACAAAGTGATGTGTCTTATATTGGTACTTGGTATTTAATATTGAAAAATTCAGGAACTATGCGAACAATACAGCCAGATACTATTATTATCCTATCCTCCACAAGTTTTTTATTCACGGCCCAGAAATTATAAAACATGCTCTTCTACGAAATGGCCAACTTTCTGAGACACCCAAGAAGCAAGAAAAAAAGATTTCAAAAATTACCGGAAACATTTTTACCCCAACGTGCAACGTAAGAAAATTTTATTTTCAACAGAATCAGACATCACATCACAACATCGTCAAGTTCTTTAATTGTTACCATTAAGGCCCAACCACTCAACAAAAAATCGTATCGCAATCAGCTGTTTCAACCTGCTTTATGCAGATGTGTGCATGTGGCTATTGCCACCAAAATTCTTGGTAGCGTATCGCAGAAATCTACAGAAAATAGATTTTTACGGAGCTGCGTGAGTTTTTAATAACCCTGTAGTTTATTTTGTTCACAAAATAACCGAAAAACTGGGTTGTTTACACAATGAATGTTCAAAAACATATGATACGTTTACTTTTGTTGACTGGTTGTACAAAATGTTTCACGCTACTTTTCTTCATTCTGCGTTGCGTCGCAAAGTTGACTGCATAGATTATAACATGATATGAAGCTTAAAAAAAACTCAATTGAAAAAAATGACTCAAAAAGGCAAACGTACTACAATTGTTTTTGTTTTCAATGAAATTTTTTACTAACACATTCTTAGACTTACATAGGTTTTTGAAAATTGAACTTCATATCTATGTTATAATCTATGATTGACTGGTTGGACCTTTACAATACACGCAATATAAACGAACAGCTGCTGCCTTCGCGATAGGAAACGTCATATAAACAACCAACTAATTCACTCTTTATATTCTTAAAAAAATCGTATCTTAAATACCTTACTAAACAGATTTCGCAGTATATTTTGGCTATATATTGTGTAAATTTTAATCAGAAGTGGGTACAGATTTTGTTCTAGTGCTGCTACTGAATACTTTTCTAAGCACAAACGACAATTTGGGGTGCAATTCATTTAATTTGGGTCACCAATTCGAGAGAGAGATAATGTTCAGGCAGATGGACTTTCATATGCCAAGATATTAAGTAGGTTCCTTTTCACAGTGGGGTAAAATAAAATTATATAGGAATTAATAATTCTTTTAAATACTTACTAATTATTTTTCCTCGATCTTTTCCTATTAAATTAAAACACTTTTCGAAATTTAAAGATTTTTTTGTTTTTTATTTAAGTTAGTTTTTTTTTATTTGAATTTTTCAAAATTAAATTTTTAAATTCTCCATAATAATCAATTCAATATAGTTTTTTTAAGGTTTTGTTTTTTATACATATACGAGTTAATATTTTATTTCTGTTTTATTTTATTTTTCTTTAATATTTTTCTATTTACATTTATAATATAATAATAAATATATATAAGTTTTGGGGTTTTTAGTTGGTTTATTTTTTATTTTATTATATAAATAAAATAGTTAAATATTTATTATATTAATAAATATTTGTTTTAATAAATGTATAATTTTATAAAGTTTTATATTTTTTTTATTAAATTAATAATTAACAGACAAATTGAACATACAATTATATAATTTATTTTTTTCTTTTTTGAATTGAACTTTTCTTCTACAATGATGGTGTAAATTAAAAACAAAAATAAATAAATAAAATATTTTTAATTTAATAATTTAGAGAATTTTTCTTTTATTTATTTAATATTATAATACTAGAACATTTTGATTATTTGTAATACTTAGACAAAGAGAGATTTTAGAATTTTATTAAGTTTTTTTTTTTTTTTTAATATAATTTTAAAAAAGTATTTATGATAATTTTAGCATTTTTAATGAGCAGCTTAAATATTTTGTTAAACCAAAAACAGAAATAGAGAGTGAAATTTTTGAATATAAAGAAGAGGTCGGTTGGTATATATATTTTTGTAAGAATTTTCAGTTTTCTTTTTTATTTAAAGGGGCCAAAACTTTTTTCAAAGTTTGTTTTAATTTATACTAATTATAATATATTTTTTTGTTATATACAATTTTCATTTTGTGTTTTGTAATTTAAAAAAAATAATATTATAAAAAATTAAAATTAAACATAATTTTCTAATAAAAAAACAAATTATAATTTAAATTAAAAATAGTTCGTTTTAATTTTGTCAGCTTTTTTATTTTCCCTTTATTATATTGTTAAAGTTTATGGACTTTATTAGTTAGTTTTATATTTTGTAAATACTTTTTGGTTTTATAAATATTTTTTAAAATTTATATTTGTGTGTGAATATTTTTCCAAAAAAAAAAAAAGTTGTCTAGTTTCTGCGGTGTTTTATACATCATAATTGAAGTCATAACATTTCATTTAATTCAAAATCCATTCCACGAGTTTAAGAATTTAGTCTTTCTTTTGATTCAGAGATTTGTCAACATCATTGGTGACTTCAGCTGGTTTAATCTAGAAAAGAGAAATTGAAAGGGAAAATAAATCATTAGAATTGAAAATAAGGCAGCAATTAGCCGATGTTATATTTGATAATAGAATTGAAAATATATTCGATAATATATTCGACACTATAGTCGACAATATAGTCCACAATATAGCCGATAAAATAGTCGATAATATAGTCGACAATATAGTCCACAAATTAGCCGATAATATAGTTGACAATATAGTTCACAATATAGCAGATAATATAGTCGACAATATAGTCGACAATATAGTCTACAATATAGTCTACAATATAGTCGACAATAAAGGCGACAATATAGTTGACAATATAGTCGTTAATATAGTCAACAATATAGTCAACAATATAGTCGACAATATAGTCGACAATATAGTCGACAAGATAGTCGACAATATAGTCGACAATATAGTCTACAATATAGTCGACAATATAGTCGACAATAAAGGCGACAATATAGTCGTCAATATAGGAGACAATATAGTCGACAATATAGTCTACAATATAGTCGACAATATAGCCGATAATATAGTCGACAATATAGTCGACAATATAGGCGACAATATAGTCAAACATATAGTGAAAAATATAATCGACCATATAGTCGACAATATAGTTGACAACATAGTCGATAATATAGTCGGTAATATAGTCGACAATATAGTCGAAAATATTGGCGACAATATAGGCGACAATATAGTCGACAATATAGTTGTTAATATAGTCGACAATATAATCGACAATATAGTCGACAATATAGACAATGTAGTCAAAAATATAGTGAAAAATATAATCGGCCATATAGTCGACAATATAGTCCACAATATAGTCGACAATATAGTCGACCATATAGTCGTTAATATAGTCGACAATATAGCCGATAATATAGTCAACAATATAGTCAACATTATAGTCGACACTATAGACGACAATATAGTAGACACAATGGTCAACAACTTAGTAGAAAATATAGTCGAAACTATGGTCGATGAAATAGTCGACACTATAGTTTTAAAGTCTAGTCTGCACTTTAATGTATGTTCTAGTCTATATTCTAGTCTGTAGTCTATTCAATATTCTAATCCATAGTCTATAGTCTAGTCCATAATTTATTCTCTCGTCTTTTCTATGCCTATATTCCCTTACCTTTTCCTCCAAACTATTCTTCTTTTCTTCCTTTTCACCAGTTGAACTTTTGCCGCCTGTACTGCGACCCCAACGTAAACGTAATGGTCCTGGTTTACGTATAGCTCTCTCAAATTCATTCATATCAACATCGAATGCGGGTGAAGACCCTGTTGTAGCTGCATATTTCTGTAAAGACCTCAACAAGTTGCCTAATCTTAATGACTGTATCAAAGAATTAGGTAAATCATCTTCCGAATTTGATAAAGCCATATCATCATCAATACTATCATTATCATCATCATTTTCACTTAAATCATGATTCAATTGATTTTCATTTTCATTATTTATCGACTCATATGGTAGACTACGGCCCCACCTTAAACGTGGTGGATATCTGACTACACGATTAAGACTACCATCCTTATTATTTGTCTCCCATGGAAGACTACGACCCCACCTTAAACGTGGTGGTTGCCTAGCTACACGATTGAGGTTATCTTCCTTGTTATCTTCTTCCCAAGCTGGACTACGTCCCCACCTTAAGCGAGGTGGTTGCCTGGCAACACGATTAAGATTATCATCAGTGTTTTCAGCATTATTTTCAGCATCTTGTTGGGCATTCATAAGTAGATCGAAAGCACTGTGTATGGGCATAGAAGGATCACTACGACCGAAACGTAAACGACGTGAAGGTGATCGTATGGGTTTTTGATCAACATCACCAAACCAACGTTTTACCGGCGCGCTGGGTAATAGATCGGGATCACTGCGACCAAAACGTAATCTTAGAGAAGGTGATCGTTGAGCTTTGCGTTCGACTTGATGATTAGGGAAAACTACTGGGCCGGCGTATTCACGCTGTAGGAGATCGTTGTAGAGGTTGTTGAGAGAAGCTATGGGAGGTATAATAAAAGTAATTTGTTAGAATTTGTAGGGTTTGTATTTCAAATAATGTTTAACAATGGAGCATTGTTATCAATTTTGACAAACTTACCTGCATCCTCTAACAAATCAGCCGTCGATTGAGCCCATAACATAAGGAATGTGCCCAAAGTTAGTTTATAAATTAATTGACTCTGGAAATGCATGTTTGTTACAATGATTTACCTGGAAATATATACAAATAAAAAAAATAAATTTGTAAAAAGTTATTGGACGAAATTTAATAAATAATTTTTAATTCATTGTAAATATGGTTAAGACTTAAAATATTTACTTAAATTTTTTTTATTTGTTTAGCTTTAACCATAAAATCAAATAAATTAAATTTTTTATTTATTTCAAGAAATAAAATAAATAAAATTTCTTACTTATTTCAGATTTTTTTTTCACAATTTGGTATAATTTTATTACTTGTGTAGTAGCTATCGTATTTAGTTTGAAATATTATATTATTGGTTATTATGTTGGCTTTAAAAATTCATAATTTATTTAAAAATATCTTTAATAGTTTATAAATTAAGACCGGTTTTGTTAAATAATTAACTAATTAATATTAATCATACGCCACTAAGTGTTTTTTAAAGAATATTGCTGTTTTCTCAAGGGTATTCAAGGGATTTTAAATATTTTTTATCTTTTATAATTTATCTATAAAATAGTAAGCATTTTTAGTCCTCCTTTTAATTTACAAAAATTTATTCAATATAAATTATAAAGCAAAACAAGTTTTAGATTTATTTGTAAAGTTTTTTAATTTAGTTTTTCTTTGTTTAATATTAATTTTAAATTTAAGTACCTTTTGTTTTTGTTCTTATTTATATTTTACCTTTTCGACAATAAATATTTGCTTAAGCAATTCTTTGGAAAATCAAAAAAATTTCAAAATTTTCTTTAAATGTCATTTAATCATACAAATTCAAGCGTAAAGATTTTTTTTTTTTTTTTTTTGATATTTATTTGTCTTTGTTTTAACAAAATAAATTGTATTTATGTTATGTCGTCTTTGTTACTCATATTTATGCAAATTTTTTAAGACAATTTTTAAGTAAAAAGAAAAAAATTAAATAAAGAAAAATAAGACTTCCGGTTGCAAAAATAAACTTTATTGTTAAGAACTTTAACATGTTTTATCTTGACTTGTTAAGTTTGATCTTTTTTACAGGAACTCTCTTACAAAAGCACACACAGGCAGAATACTACCTATGCAAAAGTTCTTTACTAAAGGCACATTAAGCAAATATTCGAGGGAATGTAATAAATGTAATATTTAATCATAGGAGTTCATAAGGCCTAAGATTGGCTTGAAGCTAAGAGATTTATTTAGAACTAAATTAACTTTATTTGTATAGCTTTCTCTAGTCCTAATTTAGTTTGAATTGTGGACTTTGTAGCACTCAGAATTTATCTTCAAACTAAGAGTTATATAGTTCAGAATTATCTTTAAACTTGGTTTTATTTATAGTCTAAGTTAAGCATCAATTGAAGGTTTTAATTCAGTCCTACATTAACTTCAATTGAAGGTCTTTACAGAGATTAAGATTTACAGCAATTGTATGTTTAATTTAGGTTTTCGGTCAAGGTTAAGATTAATGTTTTTTTTTAATCTCAGGTTAATTTTATTTGTAAGTCATTAAATAGCCCAAGATTAACTGCAATTGTAGGTTCGAAGAAGGCATTTGTTCCGCCAATATTAGCTTCAACCGCATGTCTTTATTGCTTTTATAGTTAAAGATTGGCAGCAATTGTCGACTCAAGTGAAGGTCGTAATATAGCCCAAGATAAGTTGCAACTGCAGGTTCAAATTAGGCAAAAATTAACTTCGATAGGAGGTTAAATTGTAGATCTTTATTTAGTCTCAGGTTAACTTCGATTGTAGGTTCCTTCATAGTCCAATATTAGCTGTAATTGTAGATATTTACACAGCCTAAGATTACCTGCAATTTTAGATTCAAAGTAGGTTTTTATTAGGCTAAAGTTAACTTCAATTGTAGATTCAATTGTAGAATCGTATATAGCCCAAGATTTGTTTCAATTACAGGTCTTTATGTAGTCTTAAACTATCTGAAATGGTAGCTTAAATTGTAGGTCTTTACATAGTACAATATTAGCTGCAAGACTCGCAGCAATTATACATTTAATGAAGGTCTTTATTAAGTTAAAGTTAACTTTAATCGTGCGTTTAATTGTAAACCTTTATATAGTCCAAAATTAGGTGCAATTGCACATATAAAGTAGGTCTTCATTAAGCAAAATTTTACTTTAATAATGGATTAAATTGTAGACCTTTATATAGTCCAAGATTAGCTGCAATTTTTGGTTTAAAATAGGTCTTAATAGACCAAATTTAACTTCAAACGTGGATTTATTTGCAGGATATACATAGTCCAATATCAGCTGTAATTGTTAGTCTTTAATAGTTTAAAATTAGCTGCAATTATAGTCTCTATCATAGGTATTTATATAGTCCAATATTAGCTGCAATTGTATGATTTATACGGTCCAGAATTAGCTGAAATTGTACTTTAAATTGTAATTATTTATATAGTTTAAGATTAGCTTTAATCATGGGTTCAATTAAAGGTCTTTAAAACCTCTAAACAAAAGCTTAAATCGTGAGTTTTTATCCAGGATTAGCTGCAATCTTAGGTATTTATATATTCTAAAATAGGCTTCAATCGTTAGTATTTTTATACTTTAATTAGGTTCTTATGTAGTTTTAAATTATGTATAATATTATAAGTCTAATTAATATCTAAACTTTAATTTAATAAAGATTAGCTTTAATCATGGGTTCAATTAAAGGTCTTAAAACCTCTAAACAAAAGCTTAAATCGTGAGTTTTTATCCAGGATTAGCTGCAATCTTAGGTATTTATATATTCTAAAATAGGCTTCAATCGTTAGTATTTTTATACTTTGTTTAGATTCTTATGTAGTTTTAAATTATGTATAATATTATAAGTCTAATTAATATCTAAATTAGTTTCACTTACAAATGCTTACAAAAGCACAATTATTTTTAAATTGAAAATATTTTATTTAGCTTTAAAATGTAAACCAATGTTGGTTTTTGGTCTTTTAAAATTTTGCCCTATTATATAGTTATTTTTGTCGACTTTTTAGCGCATTTTAACTCTACCTATATTAGTTTAGAAATTGTAGGCATTTCAATAAAATTATCCCGAATTAATATTAATCATACGTCAGCGAGCATTTTATTTTAAACAATTAAAAGCTTAGAATTTTGGTCCTTATGTAGTACTAAACAAGGTAGAACAGCATAGTCTTAATTAGATTCATTTATAATCCAAAATTACCTTGAATAATAAAACTTTTTAAACTCTCAAATAGGTTTAAATGCAGATAATTTATTTTACTTTAAAATTTAATTATTGTTTATGTTTTAGTATATTTTTGAGTATAATATTCCTAATTTTGTCAGCTGTTTATATCGATTATTAGTTTTAAATTATATTCAATAGTTTAGAAGTTATTAGCATTTTTATTGGTATTAATATATTTTAAAACTATAATATACCTAATTTTGTCAGCTTTTTATAACAATTATCTGTTAAAAATTATATTCAATGGTTTAGAAGTTATTAGCTTTTCAGTGAAATTATCTCGAATTAATATTAATCATACGTCACAGAGTGCTATATTTAAAATGCATAGACTTCGATTTATTTGTCCTTATGTAGTTCTAAAATAGGTACAGTTATATAGTCTTAATTAAATTTCATTATAATCCAAAATTATCTTGACTAATTTAACAATTAACAAATCTTTATAAACTCCCAAATAGGTTTAAATCACATATAATTTATTTTACTTTAAAATTTAATTATTGTTTAATATTTGTCTGAATATAAATCTATAATACGCCTTAATTAGTCAGATTTTTATAACAATTATCTGTTTTAAATTATATTATATAGTTTAGAAGTTATTAGCATTTAAGTGAAATTATCTAGAATTAATATTAATTATACGTCACTGCGATTTTTTTAATTATATTTTTTTTTCAGCAAATTTTAAAGAATTTACAAAATTTTATTAAGGATTTAAGCTTAAATTGTTCATCTTGTAATATGATGAAAGTATTTTATTTAATATCCTCCTTAAAAATTCGGTTAAACGATTTTTAATTTTAGCGTTTATTTCTTAGTATTTTTTTTGTATACTTCAGCTATAAAAATTATTATAAAAAATTCCAAAAAATCCAAATTGTAACCATAGTCTTTATAAGGAACTTAATCGATTAAATTATAATAAAAATCATGGCTCCATATCTAATCAGTTATGTTAAGTTTTAAATAAAACCCCATGAAATTATAATCACAGATCTTTAATTAAGCTTTAAAATTTAATCAATGCTTGTTATTTGTCTTATGCAATTTTCCCATTATAGGGTTAAATTTATCAGCTTTTTAAATCATTTATTAGCTTTGCAAAACATTCAATAGTTTAGAAGTTATAACAATTTTAACGAAAATATCCCAAATTAATATTAATCATACGCCACCCTGCAATTTGTTAAATATGGCTTTTTTAAAGGAAATTTTAAAGAATTCACAAAATATTATTTATGATTTTAATTGAATTTGTTTACGTTGTTATGTACTAAAAGTATTTCATTCCAAATATTTCTTAAATATTTGTTAAACAGTCTTTAACTTTACAGTTTATTTCTTATAACTTTTTGTATACTTTAGCTGTAAAAATTATAAAATAACTTTAAGGAATTCAAAACAGTAACCATAGTTCTCATAAAGAGTTTAATTAGATTTAATTTTAAACCAAAATTAAATTTAATCTTTATAAAGTTCCAATTTAATTTATCGTAAGTCTTTTATTTAGCTAAAAATTTTAAACCATGCTTATTATTTCTCTTGTAACCTTTTTTATGATTATTTTAAGAATTTTGTCAGCTTTATAAAACAATTATCAGTTTTAAAATACCTATATTAGTTTAAAAATTATAAACAATTTAGTCAAATTATCCCCAATTAATATTAATCATACGTCATCCTAATTTGTATTAAAAATTGTCTTTTTTTGAAGGAAATTTTAAAGAATTTTAAAATTTGTTTAAGGATTTGTATATAAATTTACTTTGTAATATGTTTGCTGAAATTCAGACCATATTTTCCTCAAATATTTTCTTAATGGGTTTTTTAGAGTTTTTTTCTTATAACTTTTTTTTTAATACTTCAGCTGCAAATTTCTTAAAAAATTCAATAAAACCATAACAGTAACCAATTCATTTTACATTTACCATAACCAAAATGGATTTTTTTATATGCTGTATAGGGCACATAAGCAGAAAAACAGAAATCAGCAAATAACAGCACCCACAATAATGGTAAAACACTTGTAAATTGATGAGGGTGATTGAGATGAAAATGATTTGAAAGCAAGTAAATAATATAAAATAACCAAAGAGACTTTTGAGGTAATATTTTAAAGCATGTTTAAGTGTTAAAAAATATTTGTAATATTATTTTTTCTTATTCCAAAAGTATAAAAATGTTATAACTTTTTTCTTAACATAGATTTGCAAAATTTTTGTAATATGATATTTAAAAAAAAAAAAAAAAAAAAAAAAACTTCTAACTGTCTTTTAACTCAAATTGCAGTTTTTATGAAATTCTTTCTTATATTTTTTTGGGATTTTCTTGCAGCAGTTTTTTCTTTTAAAACAAAGTTATAATTTATTCATAACTTACAAGATTTTTATCTGAAATGCATAGAGTAGAAAATACTCACTTAAATGTATTTTTGTATAAAATAAAATGTTCTATATTGTTTCTTTTCTTAACGGTTTATGCAACACTTATACATATGAACTTACAGATACATATGTATGTTTAAATATGCTGTGTTATATATGTATGTATGTGTATGAGAAAAATGCCAACAGGAGCGTATTTAACTAAGGCTTTAGGCCAGACTTTATTAACAACAAAAGGGATTGAATTAGTACAGTATGAATAAAGACTATTGTTTTAATTTTGTCCCTAAAGTATGCTACATATGTTTAAACAACTTTTTTTTTTTTATAAACAAAGAAAAAGAGAAGCAAATAGAGTTTTTAAAAATATAAGCGTAAGCTATAAGCCAGAGTTTAGTTTTCTAGAAAAAAAGAAATAAACTATTTTTAATTCTCTTGATGAAAACTATTAAAGTAATCTAAACCCCTAAAGTATGTTATGAATTTTTAAAAATAATTTTACTATTGCATTAACTGTAAAACAGAAATAAAACACTAAGTAATAAGAGAAATATAATAGCAAATAACAAGAGAGTACTATGCAATGAAAATAAATTATAAACAAGAAATTCATTAAAATATTTACATCTTAAAGTTAGGCTACAGTTTTAAAAACAAAAATTTTTAGTAAATTAATTATGGTGAAAATGTTAAAACTAATAGAAAATCATTTAGAAAATGTAAACCAATGTTAGTTTTTTGACTTTTAAAATTTTACCCTATTATATAGTTATTTCTGTCGGCTTTTTAGCGTAATTTTCATTTTAACTATACCTATATTAGTTTAAAAATTGTAGGCATTTAAAAAAATTATTCCTAATAAATATTAATCATACGTCAACGAGTGTTTTATTTAAACAAATTCAAAAGATTAGATTTTTGGTTCTTATATAGTCAATCATATAGTCTTAATTAGATTTATTTATAATCCAATATTAGCTTGAATAGCAAAACTTTTTAAACTCCCAAATAGGTTTAAATTCCAGATAAATTATTTAACTTTAAAATTTAATTATTGTTTTATATTTTAAAACTATAATTTGTGTAATTTTGTCAGATTTTTATAACAATTATCTGTTTTAAATTGTATTAAATATTTTAGAAGTTATATGCATTTAAGTAAAATTGTATCGAATTAATATTAATTATACGTAAATGTAACTTTTTTTGAAATTGTATTTATTTTTTAGCAAAATCTAAGGAATTCAAATGTAGTCCAGTCTTTATCAAAGACCTTAATTAAAAAAAATCTCTTAGATTTTTTTTTAGTTATTTTAATAATTTCTTTAGCTTCAGCATTATTATTTTTTAAATCTTAACCTCCTTTAAATATGCTGCGCTTCTGTTCTGCCTCCTTTATGTTTATTTTAAGTAAAAGTATTTTTTTTTCTCAAGTGTTAAAACACATACATGTAGTTATAAAAATACATACTTATATTTGTCTAAGAAAGCAAATTTGTCCAAAACGATGTTGTAGATTTTCTTCTAGTTTTTTCTGATGTAAAAAAAGCCAATTGGAAATATATGAAACTAAATAAAATATTTATAGAATTTTAATAAATAAGGAAATGAGATAAGTTTTAAATTGTTGATATTTTTATAAATTTTTTGTTTTCTTTTTACAGCATTTTACTTTCTGTTACAAATAAATAAATTTAAATAAAAAAAGTTATATTTACAAGCAAGATTTATATAAGTAAAATTGTATTTAATTTATGTTTTTTATATGATAAAACTCTTCACCTCAAAGAGAAAATTTATCTATAAAAATTTTTGAAAATTAAAAACTATTTTTATTACCTTTTTTTGATAATTTATTTTTAATTTTTTGAAATTTTTATTTATTTTTAAATAGTTTAAATTATAATATATATTAATATTGTTAACTAATGTAAATAAAAATTTAGAAATTAAATTTAATATTTAAACAACCTATTAGTACTTAAAATTAATTCCATTTTTAAAACTTCGCTCTTTATATAATAATTTTACTTTTTAAATTTTATTTCTCTAAGCAGTCTTAAAATAAGTATATTCCTATAGTCTTTATAAAGACCTTAATTACATAGAAGTATTTATAAACAACTTTTATAAAATTCTAAATAATCTTAAATCCATTATAATTTATTCAACTTTAAAATTTGTTTATTTCTTATTATTTATTTTAATACATTTTAAACTATTATGAAGAAAATTTGGTCAGCTTTATATATCAATTATTCATTTTAAAATATATTTAATAGTTTAGAAGTTATAAGCATTTTAGTAAAATTCGACCGAATTAATATTAATCATACGTTACCGTTACTTTTATATACTATTGTTTTCTTTTAAAGGAAATTTTAATGAATTTGTATTTTTTAAGGATTTAAATTTAAATTAATGTGTATATTTTAATATTACTTAGTGATAAAAATAATAATTCAAAAAATTAGTTTATTAATTAACTAATTTTTTGATTTAAAAATTTGTTTAAGGCATTAATATTAATAATAATATAAATCAATTTATTTATATAACAAAATTAATAATTAGTGAATAATTAAGTTAATAATAACTGAATTTCAATTAATTCAGGCCATTTTCTAAAAACATCTCTTAAATAATATTAATCATACGCCTATGTTTCTAAATTAAATAAAAAATAAAGTAACTTTTAGGCTGAAATTTTCCAAATTTTAATTATAACAAATTAGATTTTAAGTGATAATCAGATTTTAACCTTAATTATTAGGTTAGGTTTTAAGAGTTGAACGCTATTGCGAGTGAACTCGGAGGCTCTTAGGCCCCATTGTGATACCTTATATGGAAAGAATGCTCCTTTCACCTCATATAAACAAAACTAACATTGCGTTGGTTCACCTTGAAACCAACTTTTAAATTTCTAACAAACCTAATCAGGTTTAATAGTGGCATTGCGGCAATCTGGATCATGTTTTCTACCGAGGTATCTCAGTTTACGCCCTTTCAGTACTGGATATTCGCATAACAAGTGTTCTACGGATTCTTATTCTTCCTCATCTAAGCAACTTCCTGGGTAACCTATACATTTTTAAGTGCAAATTTAGTCAGCTTTATATGTCAATTATCCATTTTAAAATATATTTAATAGTTTAGAAGTTATAAGCATTTTAGTAAAATTTTACCGAATTAATATTAATTCTACGTAACCCGGACTTTTATATAAAATTTTTTTATTTTAAAGTAAATTTTAATGAATTCCAACATACGCCCTGTGATAATATCCACAATCTCTTGATCTCTCAAGAGATTGTAATGCTTTAGTTCTGCTCCCTGACGGGAGTGACCAGAGGATCCCTGACAGTCTGCAAGTGGTAATTGAGGACCGCCCATTTATCAAGAGTATTGGAACGAAGGGGGCGAAAATGTCATCGCAAGCAATTATCCAGCATTCATCCACCATTTCAGGACCCATATAAGCTCCACTGGAAGGTATCTTAGCTGAGTTAAGGAGCTAATAATGCCGTCTACTCATCTTGATCTTATAACAGAAGAGTTCAGAAATTTGATTGTTCGAATTCGCTTCGCTGTCATGTTGATAACATATATATCGGCCTGAGAGACTATGAACGAGAATTAAATAATCTGTGAGACATCGAAATATCTAAGTCATGAGAGGAAATATTTGAAACAGTGCCAGTATCCATCTTCGAAAATATCAAGGGGAGGAATGTCAAGGATAGTTTCCAAATTGCCTTGGGAGTAGAACTTATTAAATCAGTGATTGAGAGACAAGTCTGCACTTTATTTAGAGTACAGTTATGTGTCTTTGTGCCGACTGGCCTCCACCATACAAGAACTCCGTGGGTAAGAATGGTTCTAATAACTGCAGTATACCATACATGAGATACGTAGGTAAAATTGGGTATAATAACTGCAGTATACATCCTATGGGCAAAATCGTTTCAGGCGACATTCTACTCTCGTTTTTATGTTTCCACGAAAAAGTAACATTTGTATTTCAATTTTGAAAAATATTAAAAAAATAAATTCAATAGTATGGACCATTACAAATAATAATTAAGAATATTTCTGATTTGTAATAAATTTCCAAAATAACTTTTTTCAATTTATAGTCCCATTTTGGGGCTCATATAAGTTTTTTTAATTAATAAAAATATTTAAAATTTTGTAGTTGAAATTCTCAATATTTATAGTATGAATTTTTATTTTATCTTAATTAGTTTAGAAATTATTAGCAATTTTAAGAAGCTACCTCTTAATTAATATTAATCATACGCCGAGAACAACAAATAAAGGATTTTTAAATTAATGTCTTATTAAGGAATTTTTTTGATAAAAATTTTACAGAATTTAAAATTCAACAAGAGCATTAAACAATAAAAATAATAATTCCAAGAAAATTTCCGATATTAAATAAATTTTTTGTAATTTAAAATATAATTTATGAATTTTTATTATAAAATAAAAATTTAAATTTTTAAGTTCGAAATTTAGTTAATATATGTTGGTATTTATTTTTGTTGTAAAGATATCTATTAATTTTGGTAGAAATTTTTATTTTATGTTAATTACTTTAGAAATTATAGGCCATTTTATGAAGCTAACTCTTAATTAATATTAATCATACGTCTAAACGAACAAATTTAAAAAAATTTTATAAAGGTATAAGTAAAGCTAAAATTCAATAAATTTTTTATAAATAATGTTTCTTGGATTTTATTTATATAAATATATTAATTAACCTTTAAACAATTTAAGAAAAAATTCAGAATTTTTTTTTTAAATAAAATTTATAAAATTTAAGTTTTCTTAAGTTTTTAGAATTTTCTTTTTTACTAAAATTTCCTTTTGGGTTTGTTTTTTGCGTAGTCTAAAACTATAAGTGTTATAAAAATATTTGTTTGCAATTTCTGTGTAACACTTTCCATTTTAGTTGGAAAAAATGATAAGCTGGAGAAAATAAATTTGAAATAAAATGTTTTAAAAACATTTTAAATAATTGTTTTAAAAAAAATACATTTAAAAAAATTTTATATTTTCTTAAAGCCTGCTAAACCAAAATGCCATTAGTTGTTTATAAAAATATATTTTAACATCTATTTTTAGAACTTAATTGATTTAAATCCCTTTAAATTCTTAGAAAAAAACTACCTACTACGCATAAGATTTGGACGTCTGTAATTAATATCAATCACACCATATGTTATTTTTAACTGAACTAAAAAAGAACATTATAATTGAATTTGTATTTTTCTTAGGATTTTCTTTAAAGATTTATTTGTTTACCATAAGTAATTAATGCTTAGTCATAAAAAAACAAAACTGAACTATCAGTCTTTTCTAAAAAAAATGCCTATTTGTTTTTTAAATTTCCATTTTTTTTTTTATTTATTTTTCAAGTTAAAAATAACACATCACTCATCACCAAGATTGATATGTATATTCGTTTTTTTAACCCAGGAATCATTGAAAAAATAAAGAAAATGTTATAAAAAATTTGCTGACTTTAAAAGGCTTAGCATAAAATAAAGTCATAAATATGATGATAAATCATTTTATTTTTCTTCATATGACAGACATTTTCAAATACATTATTGACTGTAGTAGAGGATTCATCAACAGCTATTGAATCTTCAGTTATTTATTTTGAAGTGTAACTGTAGACAAACTCTTACTTCTAGGTAAAGAAATGTTATCGTTAAGGACAGTGGTTGCAGTCATTTTATGTTTCAAGTATTTTAAAGTAGGAGTTCTTGTTAAATAAATAGAAAAACTGAAATAGCTATTGTTAACGACTGAATCTTTAAATGTTTTATAGGAACTACAAAAGGAGCCATAACATTATATTTAGGACTTTTTGCTAGTTAAAAAGTTATTTTTTTTAAATATTAAACAATTTTAAAATAAACTTATTTTATAAGCTTTAAGAATTTATAATTATATTTTTATTGAAAAATGCTTTTAGTCACCTTGTTATATTAAAACATGAGTTACAGGGTGTTAAATTTTACAACCTCCAGCAAGAAAATATTTTTGAAAGCCCGTAACTGCAAATTAGAAGAATATTTTGATGATTTTTAAATTGCTGAAAAGGGTAAAAGAAAATTCACTTTTACATATTTAAGTAGTAAGGAAAATTTTTTAAAAATTCACATAAATAAAATTAATCTTAATTATTTAGAATATTAAATGGTTTATTGTTTTATGAAAAAAGGAAGCAAAATATATTATTTAATTGAAACCTACTTAATAAATTTAATATTAAAATAAATTGTCATACATGACGTATGATTAATATTAATTCACCGGTCACTTTAAAAAAATATTAATATTTTTTAAAGTTTTTAAAATTAAAAAGAATTTAAAACGGAAAATAAAAGAGAAGCAATTAAACAATTTAAATAAATCAATATTTATTTATTATAATTAATATAAAAATACAAAAATTTAAACCAAAACAAACAATTTATAATTTAAAAAAAGTTTTTCTATGAAAAATTTTACAAAATTTTAATTTAATTTTTGTTTTAGCAAATATTTGTTTACAATACATTTTTTTCTTTATTATTTATTTATGCTCTTTATCAAATTTTTAGTTTTTATAATTTTTTAATTAACCACATTTCAACATAAATAATAAAACCTTTAAATACCTTAATTTGTAAAACAACACTATTTTCATTTTTTCACTATAAAATTTTACAATTTAATCTGCTAATGTTAGAACTCCCTAGTGCTTTGTTTATAATATTAAAATAATTATACTTAATGTTTGATATTTCCAATTTAATTTTTTATTTATGATAAGTTAACTAATTTATAAATAAAATTTTGCAAATAAGCTACAAATATTAATACAACTAAAATGCCCTTAGGCTTTAACAAATAATATTAATATTTAATTATACTATAAATTAATATGTTTATATAATAATTAAATATGCTATTGTGGGTAGTTAAAAACCTGATAATATGCTAAAAAATTTAAATATTATTAAGCCTTAAAATATATTAAAAAAAATAAATAGAGAATTTTTAATTTTAAAGTAAAAAATTAATTTTTGATGTAAAAAAGTAAAAGTGGAAGTTTCATAAAATATATTTTTTTATTGGCCTTTAATAGCTTTACTGCGTTTTAAAAGTTAATATTTATTATTGTGTTTTTATTTGTTTGTTATTTCTACTTAAAATTTGGTCATTTTATTTGGCCATAAATTTCTACTTTTGTTTGTGGGCAAAATATAAACAACCTGTTGTAGGCTTCAATGTTTTTTTAAAAATTTAGTTTAAATTTATTTATTATGGGCTATAAATTTAAACCTTTTTAATATTGTAAAAGGTGGCTAATAAGTTTTGCAAATATATTTATTTTAAAAGGTTTATAATTTATTTATGGCGTGGCAATTAACAATTACTTAAATATTTTAAGACCAAAAAAAAAAAAAATCTATAGGTGAATAATTTGTAATACATAGAAAATAATTAATATGAACTTAAAGAACTAATTCTATTTCAATTCTAATTTTGTTCTAGTTCAGTTCTAGTTTCGTTCTAGTTCAGTTCTAGTTCAGTTCCAATTCAGTTCTAGTTCAGTTCTAGTTCAGTTCTAGTTCAGTTCTAGTTCAGTTCTAGTTCAGTTCTAGTTCAGTTCTAGTTCAGTTCTAGTTCAGTTCTAGTTCAGTTCTAGTTCAGTTCTAGTTCAGTTCTAGTTCAGTTCTAGTTCAGTTCTAGTTCAGTTCTAGTTCAGTTCTAGTTCAGTTCTAGTTCAGTTCTAGTTCAGTTCTAGTTCTAGTTCAGTTCTAGTTCAGTTCAGTTCTAGTTCAGTTCAGTTCTAGTTCAGTTCTAGTTCAGTTCTAGTTCAGTTCTACTTCAGTTCTAGTTCAGTTCTAGTTCAGTTCTTGTTCTAGTTCAGTTCTTGTTCTAGTTCAGTTCTAGTTCAGTTCTTGTTCTAGTTCAGTTCTAGTTCAGTTCTTGTTCTAGTTCAGTTCTAGTTCAGTTCTAGTTCAGTTCTAGTTCAGTTCTAGTTCAGTTCTAGTTCAGTTCTAGTTCAGTTCTAGTTCAGTTCTAGTTCAGTCCTAGTTCAGTTCTAGTTCAGTTCTAGTTCAGTTCTAGTTTAGTTCTAGTTCAGTTCTAGTTCAGTTCTAGTTTCGTTCTAGTTCAGTTCTAGTTCAGTTCTAGTTCAGTTCCAATTCAGTTCTAGTTCAGTTCTAGTTCAGTTCTAGTTCAGTTCTAGTTCAGTTCTAGTTCAGTTCTAGTTCAGTTCTAGTTCAGTTCTAGTTCAGTTCCAATTCAGTTCTAGTTCAGTTCTAGTTCAGTTCTAGTTCAGTTCTAGTTCAGTTCTAGTTCAGTTCTAGTTCAGTTCTAGTTCAGTTCTAGTTCAGTTCTAGTTCAGTTCTAGTTCAGTTCTAGTTCAAGTTCAGTTCTAGTTTAGTCCTAGTTCAGTTCTAGTTTAGTTCTAGTTCAGTTCTAGTTCAGTTCTAGTTCAGTTCTAGTTCAGTTCTAGTTCAGTTCTAGTTCAGTTCTAGTTCAGTTCTAGTTCAGTTCTAGTTCAGTTCCAGTTCAGTTCTAGTTCAGTTCTAGTTCAGTTCTAGTTCAGTTTTAGTTCAGTTTTAGTTCAGTTCTAGTTCAGTTCTAGTTAGGTTCTAGTTCAGTTCTAGTTCAGTTCTAGTTCAGTTCTAGTTCAGTTCTAGTTCAGTTCTAGTTCAGTTCTAGTTCAGTTCTAGTTCAGTTCTAGTTCAGTTCTAGTTCAGTTCTAGTTCAGTTCTAGTTCAGTTCTAGTTCAGTTCTAGCTCTAGTTCTAGTTCAGTTCTAGTTCAGTTCTAGTTCAGTTCTAGTTCAGTTCTAGTTCAGTTCTAGTTCAGTTCTAGTTCAGTTTTAGTCCAGTTCTAGTTTAATGTCAAATCAATTTTAGCTCAATTTCAAATCAATTCAGTTTTGTTCTAACTTAATTAAATTTAGTTCATTTCTAGTATATTTTTTATAACCTTTGATAAACATTTATATAAATTTAAAAAATTTCTTTTTATAGTTTTTATTTCATTAAAAGTTTTTTAGAAAGTTACAATTTTTGTAGAGGTCAGTAATGGTTTTTAATTAATTATTCCCTTTTTTCCCTTGTAATATTTGTAATAAAATACAACATCACAAAACATTAATTACAACATAAAGAGACCCAACCAAATATATTTATTTAAATGTCAAAAAATATATGTTGCTTTTACAACTACAATACATTTTTCATTTTAAGTGAAAATAAAAAATAAAAAAAAGAACATGTTGAAATGATGTTTTTTTATGATATCGATTATTTTCCATTGTTTTTGTTTTTGTTCTCTGAGTAACTTGATACGTTAAAGACTCTTGTTTAAAACTCTTTACAATTTAAAAAAAAAGTAAAAAATAAATTTGTTAAACACTTTAACAGACCATACATTCATATAAATACATGCATACATATGTAAATGTGTATATATATGTAAGAGTGTCAATTTGTGAGAGTGTGTGTATTTTAAGCGAGTAAAGTGATTATGCTTTGTTCGAACAAACTAACGAAAAAAAGTAAAACAAAAACTTATACTCATGAACTCCTACCATGTTCTTGTATTCGTATGATTAAAAGGTGAATGTTCGGTGTTTAATGCATTCATGCCTGCTACATATAATATTACACACTTTAAACGTGTACATGCAACTACAACAATAATAATAGCCATGTAGCATACAAACATGCAAACCTACTCATGTAGTAGTTTAAATGTAAAACATTTCCGTAATTACATTGTGCACGTTTGTGCAACACCCAATACTCTTTGGTAAATATTTAAAGCTCTCACAATTTTGTTTTCGTTTTTTAACTAGAAAACTCTTGTTTAACAATTAAAATAATAAAAATTTTGTATAATCAAGTTAACTGTCTGCATTTCAAGCTTCGAGTGGGAGATAAAATGTTTAATCGTTTTTGTTAAAATTTAGTTTGAAATATTTTTGGTAATATAAAATTATTGTGGTTGAACAAATTTTTTGGAAAAATTGTTTATGGTAATAAACGGATGAATATGAAAAAGAGAAATTATTTGGGTTTTTAATAAAATTTTAAATAAACAAAAAATTTAATTTCTTCATTATTATAATGGAGTAAAATTTAACAAAATAAAAAATAAAAACGTTAATTTTATATTATTCATCTCGTCTTCTAATTTTTTCATATTATGCTTGTTTCTCTACATTTGCTGACTATTACGTCTTCTGTACAGATTTCTTTTAATATTGGTTAGAAATATAACTTCAACTCAAATAGCTTCGAAAATATAGAAAATTATTTAAAATAATGTTAATTAATATTAATCATACGTCAAGTATTTCTAATTAATTAAAACTTAAATTGACATACAAAATATTTAATTGAAATCAAGGTAGTTACATAAGTTTTAATTTAATTCCTGTTCAGTTTAAGTTCAGCTCTAGTTCAGTTCTAGTTTAATTTTAATTGAGTTCTAGTTTGATTATAGTTCAGCTCTAGTTCAGTTCTAGTTCAGTTCTAGTTCAGTTCTAGTTCAGTTCTAGTTCAGTTCTAATTCAGTTCTAGTTCAGTTCTAGTTCAGTTTTAGTTCAGTTCTAGTTCAGTTCTAGTTCAGTTCTAGTTCAGTTCTAGTTCAGTTCTAGTTCAGTTCTAGTTCAGTTCTAGTTCAGTTCTAGTTCAGTTCTAGTTCAGTTCTAGTTCAGTTCTAGTTCAGTTCTAGTTCAGTTCTAGTTCAGTTCTAGTTCAGTTCTAGTTCAGTTCTAGTTCAGTTCTAGTTCAGTTCTAGTTCAGTTCTAGTTCAGTTTTAGTTCAGTTCTAGTTCAGTTCTAGTTCAGTTCTAGTTCATATTTAGTTCAGTTCCATTTTAGTTTTAGATCTTGTTCAGTTTTAACTCAGATTTAGTTCAGTTCTAGTTCATTTCTAGTTCAGTTCTAGTTCAGTTCTAGTTTAGACGTAGATAATTTCCATATTAATTCTTGATCAGTTCTATTTCATTTTTAGTTCTTTTAAAAAGTTATATATTTATATATCTTTCAAATCTATCCCCTTTACATTTTACTTTAAAAATTTTCTTTCAGTGTAGGTACTTTAAATTTAATTATAATAAGTGAATTATCCACTCCCTAATTAATTTTCCTTATTCTCCAGAAATTTTCCTTACTTTGCATTTAATAATTGATAAAATTATGCAGCATATGTTCAGCTGTTAACAATAATAACACATAAAATATTGTCTACTTTTAGGAGTTGTTATTAAGTGAATTAATTTAAACTTTTTTTTTTTATATAATTTAACAGACTTCAACGTTTATTTTATTTTTTGTTTCAAACTTCTTGTCATCATGGACAAAACATATTTATCTATTTGTTTTCTTCGTCTTTATTTAAACAAAACTTTACGCCTTCAATTGCTGTGTATTTAAAAACTGTTGGCCCAAAAGTATTTCAACATATCATAGTGGTTTTAAAAACAGGATTTTTCCTTAATAGTATACAGCCTTAAGGCTTTAACCATCAACGAATACAACTGTTGCGTTTGGTTAACTGTTTTTTCTGTAGTATACTTATAGGCTGTTTGTAAGAGAAATAATAAATGTGTATGTGTGTGAGTGTATTCATTGTAATTTTGGTGGTATTAATAGTTTCATACAAATGTTTCTACAAAATTTGCTTTAAGCTGTTGAATAAACATCTAGCAATTGGTATTTTTTTCTAAAGAATTGTCATTTGATTTTGTCAGTTACATTTCATTGTTATAGTTTAATCAAAGTTTTTCTTTTTTTTCAATTTATGTTTAAAAACGTTTTAGTTTGCTTTATACTTCTTAAACATTTTGTTGTAAACTTAAATACATTTATTTCTCTTGCTATGATTTTTATCTCAAACTTTTCTGGTCTAACATTCTTGCGAAAAGAACAAATTGAAATCGAATTGAAAAAAAACAAATTTTATACTCTTTCATAATAACTTTTGTTAAAGTTTATTTGAGATTATGTGGATTAATTTTAAACAAACTTTTTTTTGCTTCACGCGAATTTTATATGAAGAAGAGCAAAAGTAAATAAAGGAATGTTTATTTTTAATAAAATTATAAAATGATTTTCAAAAGAACCAGTGACTTGTAAAAGATTTAAAACAAATTGACATTTTGTAGAATTAAATTGTTTAATTCTTTTAATGTATAAGTGTAATGAGTTTAAAATTTAATTAATGTAATATCTGTTAATCTAATTTAATAAGCTAAAGTATATTTTAGGGAATATTAGTTGTTTATGAAATATGGAATATAATTTTAGGTGGTTGGTATAGAAAAATTTTTTTTGAATTAAATTTGAACTAGAACTGAACTACATATAATAGATTTAAAACTAAAATAGAACTGAGCTAGAACTAAACTAAACCGAATTTATATTAACTTAGAAATGAACTGAAATTATTGGTCGAAGAGTATTTATTAAAAACTTTAATTTTATTTATTTTCTTTTCCTAATGTTTTCTTTATTGATTTTCAAACCATCAAAAATTAGTTCCCTCTACCCAACACTTTATTCTTAGCTGTCAACAATGTTTTAGCAGACATAAAGTTTGAAAATATTTCAAATATTTTCTAACAAAAATTTGCTAAGAAATTATCATATTTATTTGCCTTGTAAATGTGTTATGGTAGCAATTGTTATTGTTGTTGTTCAGTATCATATAACAACATCAGGGAGTAAACAATTAATAGACCAACAAACATTTTAGCAAATTTATTTAACTGCTACTGAAAGGAATATCTTTAAAAGCAACTAGAGTCTGCTGAAAGTGTATATGTGTGTGTGGATGGGGAAAAAATGTAGTCAATTAATGTTTGTAGTTGTTGTCATTATGTTAAAGTAGTGGTATGATATTGTACGACAAGTTGTAAACTTATTAACGCCTATAAGTATGCTCAGTTAAGTGTATAATTAAAAGAGGATTTTACGTACAAAGTATTTGTAGGAGAACACAGAAAGTTTAAATTGAAAGGACTGGGTAATTGAATTGCTTATTGAATGTTATTTAAAATGGAATTTAAAAAATTTTGTTTATATTTTTTGTGGCGTGAATTTAGGCTTTAAAAAAACGAGATGTTCCTTGTTTTTGTTTAAAGATTTTTTATGATATTTTCTTAATTTTTATTTGGGTTATTATTTAATGTAATTTAATGCTTTGTTTAAATAGGACATTATGTTTTCAGCTTTTTTTTTTTTTTTTGTAATGGCAAGACAAAAGCGAAAATTTGCTCTTTGCTAATTTATTTGCAAAAAACATTATTTGTTTAACATACTTTTGTGGGGTCGTTGTTGTTATTAAATAAAGGAATTAGTTAATTAAAGTATAATATTAAAGGTTATGAGAAACAATGTGAGTAAAAGGAAATTTAAAGTGTTTAATAAACAAATTTAAAAGGAATTTCAGTAAAATTTATTAAAGAGAGATAATTAAAATCAAACTTAAAAAAAAAAAACCTGAACTAGGACTGAACTATATCTGATTTGGAAATGAACTAGAACTGAACTAGAACTGAACTACAACTGAACTAGAACTGAACTAGAACTGAACTAGAACTGAACTAGAACTGAACTAGAACTGAACTAGAACTGAACTAGAACTGAACTAGAACTGAAATAGAACTGAACTAGAACTGAACTAGAACTAAACTAGAACTGAACTAGAACTGAACTAGAACTGAACTAGAACTGAACTAGAACTGAACTAGAACTGAACTAGAACTGAACTAGAACTGAACTAGAACTGAACTAGAACTGAACTAGAACTGAACTAGAACTGAACTAGAACTGAACTAGAACTGAACTAGAACTGAACTAGAACTGAACTAGAACTGAACTAGAACTGAACTAGAACTGAACTAGAACTGAACTAGAACTGAACTAGAACTGAACTAGAACTGAACTAGAACTGAACTAGAACTGAACTAGAACTGAACTAGAACTGAACTAGAACTGAACTAGAACTGAACTAGAACTGAACTAGAACTGAACTAGAACTGAACTAGAACTGAACTAGAACTGAATTAGAACTGAACTAGAACTGAACTAGAACTGAACTAGAACTGAACTAGAACTGAACTAGAACTGAACTAGAACTGAACTAGAACTGAACTAGAACTGAACTAGAACTGAACTAGAACTGAACTAGAACTGAACTAGAACTGAACTAGAACTGAACTAGAACTGAACTAGAACTGAACTAGAACTGAACTAGAACTGAACTAGAACTAAACTAGAACCGAACTAGAACTGAACTAGAACTGAACTAGAACTGAACTAGAACTGAACTAGAACTGAACTAGAACTGAACTAGAACTGAACTAGAACTGAACTAGAACTGAACTAGAACTGAACTAGAACTGAACTAGAACTGAACTAGAACTGAACTAGAACTGAACTAGAACTGAACTAGAACTGAACTAGAACTGAACTAGAACTGAACTAGAACTGAACTAGAACTGAACTAGAACTGAACTAGAACTGAACTAGAACTGAACTAGAACTGAACTAGAACTGAACTAGAACTGAACTAGAACTGAACTAGAACTGAATTAGAACTGAACTAGAACTGAACTAGAACTGAACTAGAACTGAACTAGAACTGAACTAGAACTGAACTAGAACTGAACTAGAACTGAACTAGAACTGAACTAGAACTGAACTAGAACTGAACTAGAACTGAACTAGAACTGAACTAGAACTGAACTAGAACTGAACTAGAACTAAACTAGAACCGAACTAGAACTGAACTAGAACTGAACTAGAACTGAACTAGAACTGAACTAGAACTGAACTAGAACTGAACTAGAACTGAACTAGAACTGAACTAGAACTGAACTAGAACTGAACTAGAACTGAACTAGAACTGAACTAGAACTGAACTAGAACTGAACTAGAACTGAACTAGAACTGAACTAGAACTGAACTAGAACTGAACTAGAACTGAACTAGAACTGAACTAGAACTGAACTAGAACTGAACTAGAACTGAACTAGAACTGAACTAGAACTGAACTAGAACTGAACTAGAACTGAACTAGAACTGAACTAGAACTGAACTAGAACTGAACTAGAACTGAACTAGAACTGAACTAGAACTGAACTAGAACTGAACTAGAACTGAACTAGAACTGAACTAGAACTGAACTAGAACTGAACTAGAACTGAACTAGAACTGAACTAGAACTGAACTAGAACTGAACTAGAACTGAACTAGAACTGAACTAGAACTGAACTAGAACTGAACTAGAACTGAACTAGAACTGAACTAGAACTGAACTAGAACTGAACTAGAACTGAACTAGAACTGAACTAGAACTGAACTAGAACTGAACTAGAACTGAACTAGAACTGAACTAGAACTGAACTAGAACTGAACTAGAACTGAACTAGAACTGAACTAGAACTGAACTAGAACTGAACTAGAACTGAACTAGAACTGAACTAGAACTGAACTAGAACTGAACTAGAACTGAACTAGAACTGAACTAGAACTGAACTAGAACTGAACTAGAACTGAACTAGAACTGAACTAGAACTGAACTAGAACTGAACTAGAACTGAACTAGAACTGAACTAGAACTGAATTGAACTAGAACTGAACTGAACTAGAACTGAACTGAACTAGAACTGAAATAGAATTGAAATAGAACTGAACTAGAATTGAAATTAAATTGATTTATAAAAATTCAAATTGTTTGATTTAAAAAAAAAAAAAATAAAAAATGTTGAAATTTTTTAAAGCTTTGTTTTAATATTTTGTGATTTAAATTTGTTTTCAAAATAAGAATATTTTGACTTTTCAAATTTTGTATTTAAAATATTTTACTTTTAAAATAAAACTATTTTTAGCTCCTGAAAATAGGCAACAGTTTTTATTTTTCTTTTTGATAAATAAAACATGAATTTATTTCTATTAAATTTGTTAAACAAACCATAAATAAATATCAATACGTAAACAATTTCGTTGTAAAACTTTGCTTACATGTTTTGTATCAAAACATATTTAAAAAAAATAAATAAATAATAAATTCTTAACATTTGTGTAAAAAAAGGTTAGTGGTCTGTCGTCCTTTTTGGCTTTAAATCCAATAAGCTTAAAATGTTATAAAAAACTGTTACATGTATTTGCCCCCCTAAGAGCTTTAAATAAAGTTAAAAAAAGAATCGTATCTAGTGGTCAATATTAAACTATGTGTGAACGGAAAAAATAAAAATCACTTGAACTTGTGTTTTTTCAATGATTTGCCACATAAACAGGGTGTTACTATTGCCAAGAGGGTTTAGAAAAGGGAGGAAAAAAACCAGGGACAAGAATAAATATTTTAAGCAAAAAATAACATAAAGTATTGAAATATAAGGTTTACAAAGGATAACAAGTGTATGTTTGTTCTTGTTGCTTTAAAACACAAGCTTTTTTCTATACCTTAAAGTTAATAGTTTGTATTACTATTATATTTTATTTAATACCCCTAAAAGTAGGCTTTTAATTATATGTGTCTGGTTTTAAAAAGGTGCAAGACACATATTTTATTAACAAGAAATAAAAATGATTTTTACTTAAGCACTGATATTTAAAATCAATTATTAGTTTTGTTTTTATGTAAGTTATAAAAACAAATATCTGTTTTGTAACTAAAAATCTTTTAAGATCCTCAAAGTATGCTATAGAAAATAACAATAAAAACATATGCATTAGAAAAAATAAATATTTAAACAAATATTGCAATTACAATTTTTAAAGAAGATTAAAAGGAAACATTATTGTAATTAAGAGAAAAAAAATAAGAAATGGAAAAGCATCAAACATATTAAAACAAATTTTTAATTGTTTGCATATTTAAAAAAAATTAAAACCAAAATTTTTAATTATCTTTAATCTTTTTATTTAAACTTAATAAAATAATATTTTACATTTATATAATTGTAAATAATGCAAATTTTGTTTTGTTTGAGGAAAAATCTCAAGATATTTATAATATTTTTTTAAATATATTTTCCTTTAAAATATTCATTTTATAATCTTTTATAATTCATATTTTCCATTTAAATACTTTACAAACATTTCCTATTGGGTGTTTTTAATAGGAATTTAATAAAGCTTAGTGTTTGCATTGACCCCCAATATAAAAATGATTGGTCATCAATCAAAACAAATAGAAAAATAAAGAGAAATACAAAAGAAAATTTTTAAATTTTCCTACTTTTTTTTTAGTCAGATCAAACAAAAAAAAAAAAAAGCAAATGTATTATGTGTCCATAAAATGTTATATAAAGAAGACTATTTGTTGGCATAAGAAAAACAAATATATAAAAAAAGGAAAATTAATCTGTTACCCAAAAATATGTTTTGAAGAAATTAACAAGACTAAAAAAAATATTGCTTGAATTTAAAGTTAAATATTTTTATTTAAAAGTTAACATTTAAATTGGAGTTTTCGAAAAAAAAGACCATAAAATAGTCGAGACTATTACCAATTTTATATACTAGAAAATAGTCAAGATTAAGACTGGACTATAGTCTAGTCGAAACTATAAACTAATATGCAGACGAAACTAAAAATTATAGTCAATACTATATGCTATACTATAATCAATAATATAGACCATACTATAGTAAAGAGTATAGACTATACTATAGTAAAGACTTTAGACTAAACTATAGTCAAAGCTATTGAATATTTTACATTCGAGACAATAGATTAAACTCTATGTAGTCGAAAATATAGTATATGATATAGATGATAATATAGACTAACTATAGTCGAAACTAGACTATTGACTATACTATAGTCGAGGCCATAAGCTTATACTATAGTCGTGACTATATTGTAGACTATATTATTATAATGTATTCGTGACTATATTATTATAAAATAGTCGAAACTATAGTCTTATATTATAGTGGAGACTATAGTCTATATAGTCGAAACTATAGTCTATTGACTATACTATAGTCGAGGCCATAAGCTTATACTATAGTCGTGACTATATTGTAGACTATATTATTATAATGTATTCGTGACTATATTATTATAAAATAGTCGAAACTATAGTCTTATATTATAGTGGAGACTATAGTCTATATAGTCGAAACTATAGTCTATGTTATGGTCTTTACTATAGTCAAGACTTAATATTATACTATGGTCGATGCTATAGACTGACTATATTATAGTCGAGACTTAAGATAATACTATAGTCGAGCAGTAGTGTAGTCTATAGTCTTAACTTTAATAAAGTCTATAGTATTGATTATAGTTTTGACTATAATCCTGACCATAGTATATAGAATTAACTTTAGTTGATATTATAGTCTTGATTATAGTCTATATTATAGTCGAGCTGAAGTCAAGTATACACTATAGTCTATATTATGGCCCATTATTATATTCAAGACTAAAGAATATACTATGGTCGAGACTTTAGATAATAATATAGTCGAGTTGTAGACTATACTGTAGTCGAGCTGTTGTCTAGTTTATAGTCTTGAATACAGTCTAGTCTATATTCTTGACTATAGTCTTAACTTTAGTCTTAACTTTAGTCTTAACTAGTCTATTGACTATAGTAAAGATTATAGTCTATACTATTGTCCTGTTTATAGTCTATACTATAGTCGAGACTATAGATAATATTATCTTTAGTTGAGCTGAAGACTAGTCTATATTATTGACTATAGTCTAGTCGATAGTCTTGACTGTAGTCTAGTCGATAATCCTGACTATAGTCTAGTCGGCCTTAACTATACTCTAGTCTATAGTCTTGACTATAGTTTTGTCTATGGTCTTAACTATAGCCTTGAATATAGTTTTGACTATAGCCTTGACTATAGTCTTGATTATAGTCCTGAACATAGTCTTGATTATAGTCCTGAACATAGTCTATATAATTGATTATAGTTGAGTATAGACTAATAGTCTTGATTATAATCTATACTATAGTCGAGTTGTAGACTATAGAATTATCTATAGTCGAGATGAAGTCTGGTCTATAGTATTGGCTATAGTCTAAGCGATAATTTGACTATGTGTATTGCATATAGTATTGGCTATAGTTTTGTCGATAGTTTTGACTATAGTCTAATCGATAGTCTTAACTATAGTCTAGTTGATAATCTTGACTAAAATAATCTAACCTGTAGAATTAACTATAGTTAAGATTATAGTCCGTACTTGATTATATTGTATACTATAGTCGAGATTATAGACTATACTGTAGTTGAGTTTTTGTCTAGTCTAAATATAATCTTGACCAAAGTCTAGTCTACAGTCTTGACTATAGTCTACTCTATGGTCTTATGCTATAGTCGACAATATAGTCTTAAGTCCTTTACTATACTAGAGACTACAGACTGACTATGCTGTAGTCAAGACTATAGACTGAATATACTATAGTTTTTACTTTAATATATTCTATAGTCCTGACTATAGTCTAGTCTTTAATAAAGTTTTTAGTTTTGTCTATAGTTTCGTCTATAGTACATGGTCTTCAAAAGCTGATAGTTTAAACTACGTTCTAGTTTTAACTTTAGGCTATAGTTTCGTCTATAGTTGTGGCTATAGTCTCGACTATAGTTTCTTCTATAATCTAGCCTATATTCTAGTTTATAGTCGAGTCGGATTTTTAGTTTGGTCCATAGTCTGGCCTTAAATTTACTGCTTATTATTTAGCCAAAATTATCAACTACAATAAAGTCTATAGTATTTTCTCTAGTCTGTATTATTGTCTGTAGTTCTGTCTATACCCTGGTCTACTATCTATTCTGGAATGCAGTGTATAATAATTTTAGTTTCGGTTTTATATTTTTGTTTTACCTTGAAAAAGATTTATTTTTTTTCTTCCCTTTTCCTTTAGCCTCTTGTGCATTTTTTATCTGATGTATTTTATATCAGAATGTTCAATATTTTTTTTAGTCTATATAAAATAGTTTTAGCTTGTAATCTTTTCTATGACATGTAATATATATGTGTTAATCTTATCTGTAAAATGCTATAAAAAGTTACATCTAAATGATTATTAAACAGCTCATACAAATATGTCATACAAATGTTTAAATGAGGTGTATAAAAAAGTATGCAATAGTTTATATAGTTTATAAAAGAGTATTACAATTTATGGCTTTTATAAAGCATGTCGAAATATTAACATAATAAGCTCTTGGTAAGACCATTTTATTTACAGGGATTTTAATTAGTTAATATATTATATTAAGTGAAAATAATCCTTTGAAGAATGTTTATAATAATAATAAATAATGTGTTTCCTGACATTTTATGGAAAATAAAGTTAAAAAAATAATAAAAAAAATGTTATTCTTTAATTTATTGAACTTTTTATTTTGCCTAAAAATATGTTAAGAAAAATTTATTATAAGTATTTCAGATCTTTGAGTTTTAACTCAAACATAAGTGTTCCCATTGTTATTTTCTTATCATAATATTATAGTTTTTGTTCATATATTTATCTAAAACTAATTTTAGCTTTGAACTATTGTTCATGTTCTTAAATCCATAATTTAGCCATTGTCCATTTTCCATAAAGAGCTATACTATGAATATATGATTATTTTAAGCAAGTAGCCTAATTAATTTTTACTTATATAAGACATAAAACGTCAAAAGTTTTAGCATATACTAAAAGCTAAATACTTAATAAATTGCCTACATTTAGGCTTTATACCAAAACCTTTTGTATAGTTAAGAGAATTTAATAATTATTATTAGGAAGTTAGAGATAAATAATTAAACTAATTGATTTACTAATTTAATAATTTTTATTTTCAATAATCTGGAATAAACTTTTTTTTATTAAATTTATAAATTCATTGATTTTTGCTTTTATATATGTATATTTTTTCTTTTTTGTTGTTATAGTTTTGATTTAATTAAACACATTTCCTTTAGGTATGGTGTTTAACATTTCTACAATAAATTTATTATTTAACATTGTTTTAGTTTTATTTTTTTAATTTATTATCTTTTTACTTTATTTTATAGTTTTGTACTATTTTTATTATAGTTGTAGTTATTGTAGTTTAATAGTTAAAAACAATGTGCTTAAAATGCAGAAAAAAATGGAAAAAAACAATTATGTTTATGAAAAGTTATTGACACAGAAATGAAATATGTATAAAGAGATGGTTTTAGTATTGTTTTACTTATTTTTTAATATTAATTTATGAAAGTTTTCTTTATTATTTTGTTTAGGTTTAATTTTTTATTGCCCTTGAAGTATGTCATTGGTTTTAGTAATATATGGATGTTCAAATTCACTGGCAAAACTTCTTTGACTATCTATATATAATAGTCTACAAAATGGTCTAAAGTCTAGTTTATAGTATAGTCTACAGCCTAGTCTATAGTCTAGTATATAGTCTAGTCTATAGTATACTCCATAGTCTAGTCTTAGGCTACTATCTAGTTTTTAGTCTAGTCCATAGTCTAGTCTATAGTATAGTCCATAGTCTAGTTTATAGTCTAGACTATAGTCTATTTTATAGTCTAGTCTATAGTATAGTTTATAGTCTAGTCCTAGGCTACTATTTAGTTTTTAGTCTAGTCTATAGTGTAGTTCATAGTCTAGTCTATAGTCTAGTCTACAGTCAGGTCTATAGTCTAGTCTGTAGTCTAGTGTATAGTTTATTCTATGTTTCCTAGGAGTACTAGTCTAGTCTATAGTCTAGTTTGTGGTATACTTTTCAGTAGACTACAATACTGAAAAGTATATAATCTAGTTTATAGTCTAGTCCATAATTCGTAGTATTGTTTATTGCCTAGTCTATGAAAAATTATAAAATCTTATCTATAATCTAGTCTATAGTCTTCTCTTTTATTGTTTCAAAATTCGCTCTGTAACACATCAACTTTTCCTTGTATAAAATAACCCTTAAAATATGCAACTTTACTTAAACATAATACAATTTAGTTATTCACTTGAAAATTACTTACAGCCCTAATTAAATTGCCTACTTGTGCAGCTAAAAATTCAAAAACAAAGTCTATAGACTTTTTATCTTCATTTACTAACAAATATATTTATATTTATGATAATTTTACTCAGAAGAAACATTGACTCCACTTAGTCTGCTACCAGAAATAAAAAAATAAAAAAAAAACAGAAATACATAAAAGTAAATTGCATGTACTAACTTACTCATCATGATTATCATTTATGTGATTAGCTCTGACTTATCGTCTATCGCTCTGTGATATAAAATTGTGGCAAATGGAATAAACAAGTTGTTATGATAACAAAAATATTTCCTGCTATCCATCCCACCACCCAAAGCTACATGCATGATAAAAAAAAATTAATTATAAACAATTGACACTATAATCGTTAGATATAACATGAACAAACACTTGGAAAATAATTTCAAAAATACAAATAGGGATAGAAGATAACAGTAGAGAAAATTTGTGTAGAGGACATTATTAATTTAAGGCAGGAAATAATTTTAAAATGCCTCTCAATATATTCTTAGACTAAATCACAAACAAGAATAGCGAGTATACTATAGCCTAGATTAAAGACTAGTATACAGGCTGTGGAGTAAAAAGGCTAGTGCTAATGTATAGGTTAGCGTAAGGCCTTGTTATACTATACACACATACACATAGTCTTTAATTCTGTTTTATATACATGGCCCTTATTCCAACCTCCACCACTGCTTATGCACCAAAATTATTTCATATCCAACATACTAAAATGAATCAAAAAATAAAATCCAAAACTCTTCTATAAAAAAAAAACAATGGAAAAACAAATTACGATTTTTTTCTTTATAGGCCAAATATAACATTGTAACTGTTTTTCTCATAAACACATTTCTTTTACAGTTGTTTTTATAGTCAAAGGCAACCAACCATAAAACCAAACGCAATAGTCAACCAACCACATGACACTATACGACACTGTCATCAGTTATTGTACTCTAGAGTGTTATTAATGACGCTGTTATGACTCAAATGCAGTGATAACAATATACACTACAAATTATTGTAATTGTAGTTGTTGTAGTATTATAAACAAAGGCGTCACAAATAATAACATAATAGAAGCATAATTTTAGGTGATAAACAAAATAAAAAAAAATAAAAAAAGAGAGAAAAAAATTCAGTTTTTTGTTTTCTTTTTTTTATGATGATGTCGAAAAGTAAACAGTGAGGCGTTTGTTTTGGGTTAATGTTATTGTTGTGGTAAATAAAAGTAAATAAATAAATTTATGTAAATTTTTATGAAATCTGTTAGGGAATTTAATTAATTATGACTTAAGGAGAACAACTGAAAATGTTGTTAAAATGTTTCTCAATCTATAGAGGGGACTATAAGTGAGCCTATAGTGTCGTAAATAATATGGACTTAAGTCAAATCTATATTTTAGTCTGGAATATAGTCAAGACTGCAAACTAGTTTATAGCTTCTAGTTTGTACTGTATTCTCGTTTTTGGTTTGGATTATAGAAAAGTTTATACTATTTACAGTTTAGTCTATTTAGTTAATTATTTATTTTCTGGACTATAGTTTAGTCTATGGTCTGGACTATTCTTAAGTCTGGACTATAATATAGTCAGTAGTATCGATTATAGCTTAGTCATGAGTCTGTACTTTAGTGAGACTAGTTCAGTTCTATTTCAGTTCTTGTTCTAGTGCAGTTCTATCTAGTTCAGTTCTAGTTCAGTTCGAGTTCAGTTCTTGTTCTAGTGCAGTTCAGTTCTAGTTCAGTTCGAGTTCAGTTCTAGTTCTAGTTCTAGTTCAGTTCTAGTTCAGTTCTAGTTCAGTTCTAGTTCAGTTCTAGTTTAGTTCTAGTTCAGTTCTAGTTCAGTTCTAGTTCAGTTCTAGTTCAGTTCTAGTACAGTTCTAGTTCAGTTCTTGTTCAATTCTACTTCTGTTCTAGTTTATAGTCTATAGGCTTTTCTAGTCAGTTGACTTTTCTATTTTTACATATTTTTTTGTAGGCTGAAATGTAGACTATTAAATAGTCTGGTCTATAGACTTTTCTATTCACTGTACTACAATTTATTCTATTATTTGTACTATAGATTATTCTATTGTGTGAACTATAGTCTAGTCTATAGTTTGGACTATAGACTGTTCTAAAATCTGAACTATAGATTAATTTATGATCTACTATTCTATAGACTGGAAAATAGACTGTTCTGTAGTCTGGACTGTAGACTTCTTTAAAGACTGATCTAGATACTATTCTATAGTCTGGACTAAAGACTATTCCATAGTCTGGGCTATAGACTATTCTGTAGTCAGGACTATAGTCTAGTCTAGTCTATAATATAGTTTTTTCTATATTTTGTGCTACTATCCATTAGAAGATATTTATAAAATATTGTGGTCTCATGTTGCATTACTTCTCCTCATCTCTCTTGTACATATCTTAAACATGTTTTTCTTCTTTATATTTTATTATATTAATTTTCTCTTAACGTTAACACTTTATGATCCTTTCATTGTGTACTGTTGAGTGTTTTACATAATATTTTTATTAAGATGATTTTAATACTTTGTACTTAAAATTATATTGAAACAATAAACATATAAAATTATGTATTAAAAAAAAAAAACTCTCCAACACGCACTTAAACACATTAACGCATTCATGCTAACACATACACCAAACAAATACATGCAAACAGTCAATCTATAATAAATTTTATGGTGCTTTTTGTATAAACTATTGTGGTTACTGTGAGTAATATAATTGTTTACACTGCTACTCTTTCCTTTAGTTTACGATAGAATTTCCCTAGCTCTTAATTTTACCACAAACATTTTGTTGGTTGTGTTTTCTTTCACTTTTGTTTATTTCTATTAGTTTTTGTTTTTATGTTTTCATTATTTTGTCACAATATAAAATTTTTATTGGTGTCAATAACGTTTTAAAAATACTTAACATCACTAGCATTGACAACAACAACCACAATAAATTACAGTAAACTACAATACAACATAAATAATAACAACATACTTTTTTTACTACATATACACTCTTACATACTTATGCTCTTAAACTCCCTTACTCACTCACTCCTATATATTTTTTTTCTCATACTCATGTATGAATTTAAGCTTACGCGTACATGTGTATGTATATTTAATAATAAAGTCATAAATATTATTAACGCCATATTGTATTGTGAGTAAATGTTGCTATTGTTGTATTTATTACAGTAATTTTCATTTAATACTTTCATTTTACTCTTTAATGCATTTTTATATACATAAGTATATGCATTAAATATTCAAAATCGCATTAATGTTGTGTATGTGTATATGTAAGTGTAATGTATGCATATGTGTTATATAAAAAATATACTTAACATGAGGGCAGGATGTTTTTTGATAGAAATAAATAAAAAAACACTTGTATTTTAATAATGTGTAATAGAGATGTGTAAATTAATGTTATTTAATTAAGTTAATTTAAATTTTTAAAGAGAATAACAGCAATTGTGTTTAAGATTTTTATTTGGAAAAGAAAAATTTTAAAATTTGTGGAAAATGAATATGAAATTTAAGAGAATTCAGAGAATAGTAAGAGACTGGACTTTAAGTCATACTATGGATTTGACTATAGATTGGACTGTAAATTAGACTATAGTCTAGACTATAGATTGGACTATAAATTAGACTATAGTCTAGCCTATAAATTAGACTATAGTCAATAATATAGACTAGATTATAGTCTAGACAATAGACTAAACTATAGTCTAGACTATAGACTAAACTATAGTTTAGATTATAGACTAAAGTATAGACAATACTATAAAAAAACTATAGACAATACTATAGACTAAACTATATTCTAGACTATAGTCTAAACTAAAGTTTAGACTATAGACTAAACTATAATCTAGACTGTAGACTAAACTATAGTCTAAACCAGACTAAACTATAGTCTAAACTAAAGTTTAGACTGTAGACTAAACTATAGTCTAGACTGTAGACTAAACTATAGTCAATACTATAGACTAAACTATATTCTAGACTAAAGACTAAACTATAGTCAATACAACAGACTAAACTATAGTCAATACTATAGACTAAACTATAGTCTAGACTATAGACTAAACTATAGTCTAGACTATAGACTAAACTATAGTCTAGACTATAGACTAAACTATAGTCTAGACTATAGACTAAACTATAGTCTAGACTATAGACTAAACTATAGTCTAGACTATAGACTAAGCTATAGTCTAGATTATAGACTAAACTAACGTCGAGACTATAGTCTAGACTATAGACTAAACTATAGTCTAAACTATAGACTAAACTATAGTCTAAACTATAGACTAAACTATAGTCTAGACTATAGACTAGGCTATAGTATTAACTATATACTAGACTATAGTCTGGACTATAGACTAGACTATACTGGACTATAGACTAAACTATAGACTAGATAATAGACTTAACTGAAGTCGAGACTATAGACTAGATTATAGTCTAGACTTTAGACTAAACTATATTCTAGATTATAGACTAAACTATAGTATAGATTATAGACTAAACTAACGTCGAGACTATAGACTAAACTATAGTCTAGACTAAACTATAGTATAGATTATAGACTAACCTAAAGTCGAGACTTTAGACTAAACTATAGTCTATAAACTAAACTATAGTAAAGACTATGGACTATATCCTAGACTATGGTCTGGCCTATAGACTAAACTATAGTCTGGGCTATATACTAAACTGTACTTTAGGCTTTGATCTAAATTATGGTCTTGACTATAGACTAAACTATTGTATAGACTATAAGCTAAACTATGGACAAAAAATGTTCCAGACTATAGATTAAACGACAGTCTGGACTATAGACTAAACAATAGCCTAGACTATAGACTAAACTATAGTCTAGTCTTAACTAATAAGTGTAGTATAGACAAAACTATAGTCTAGTCTATAAATTATAGTCTGGACTATAGACTAAACTATAGACTGGACTGTAGACTAAACTATAGTCTGTTCTATAGACTAAACTATAGATTATTATATAAACAAAACTATAATCTTGTCAATGACTTTACTATAGTCTAGGCTATAGTATTAGTTATAGTCTTGATTATAGACTAAACTATAGTCTAGACTATACTATAGTTTATGCTATAGTTTAAACTATAGTCTGGACTTTAAAGTAAGCCATAAACTTGATTCTATTCTACAGACTAAACAAAAACATTGACTACATATTAGAATGCTATCAGGACTATTGACTAGAATATAGTACAGAGTATAGGCTTCCTTTTAAGCTTTAATTATTTTTCTATTTAGTTGCTTTAAATTTTGTTTTTACTAACAAAAATCTTTGTTGGCTTTAGACAAGAAACCTTAAATAAAACCAAGTATATAAAATCTAATCGGATTAACACTAGTTTAATGAAACCGCAAGTAAAATTAAAAAAACCCAAAATCCAAACATAACCAACCTCTAAAAAAAAACCTAAGGTAACAGGCCACATAAGAGAATCAGCAAAACAACAGCAAACCTTAAAAAAAAACAACAGGGAATAAAGTTACAAAATAATAACCCAGCAAATAAATGTAATAAAAAATATTTTAAAGAAGAAAAAAATTGGTATTAAAGTAGAAATTTAAAGAATTTTAAATTAATATTAAAAAGCAATTTCAGTTGTTTCTATTGCTTTTGGGTTTTGGTGCCGTATGATTAATATTAATTATGAAATAATTTACTAAAATTACTATAACTTTTGATGGTTTAAAGGCATTTATTAAGATTTTATATATTTTTAAGCTGAAGACTATAGTTTTTAACCTGAATTGGTATAAAGTTTTATTGGTTTCCAGATTTCCTAACAAAAACAATTCTATTTGGTAAGAATAAAATAATTATTGTGTTATTTTTTGGTAGGAAGATTTTTAAAGGCATTTTTTATTGTTTTTAATTTTTAAGTGCTAAAAATTTTGCTGGGTCTGTTTTGTTTTCATCACTATTTTTATCCCTAGACTGAGCTTAACATTTTTTGCTGCAAATTTGTGTCCTTTTTTTTTTTTTTTTGACGAATAACTGTCCCTTTTTTCCTCAGTTTACCACTATTTTTATGTTGTATATAAAGCTGCTGCTGTAGGCTCTGTTGCTTATTTATTTATTTTTTGGGTGTGAAAAAGGTCATTTGGCCAAATAGTCATGTTATCCTTAAAGCTAAACAATTTTTTTTCAGGCGACTGCTTTTTTTTAAACTCATATGTAACATATTGACGCTTTAACATTTGGCAAATTTACATACATATGTATGTGGTTAATTTTTATAAGGTTTTGTTAAGCAAAATAAATACATATGTATGTAGAGGAAATATCCTTTTACATGATTAGATGCGTGGGATAAAAAACAAAATTTATTTAATAATAAAGGAAAATAAAAAAATTAACATAAATTTAAGGGTTTTATTAAGAGGAAAAAAAAAATAATAATAAAATAAAAAAATATGCATGATTAAGTAGGAGGATATAGAGAGACAATATTTATAAATTTGGTGAGAAAAAGGATTGAAAGAACACTAGGTAACAAGAAAAGTCAATGGAATTTAGTCGACAACTGTTTTTTATATTTTTCTTTAATTGTTGAAATTATTAAATTTTTTTAAAGAAATATTGATGAAATGTTTTTTTTTTATTCAGCTTTTTCTATGGTTTTATTAAACAAGTTCTTTTGAAATTATTTGTTTATAAAAAAAATTAAATAAATTTGCTTTAAAGTTTAAAGAATTTGCATTTTTATTACATATGTTACCGGGAACGTATGATTGATATTAATTAAATATGGCTTTACAAAAAAAAAAAGCATAACATTGAATGTATTAAAGATATTTGTAAAATTCTAAAGACATTTATAGCCTTAGGTATTGAGGTTTTAAGCAAAATTATAAAAGAAATTTAACTTCAAACTTTGAAGAAAATATTTAAACTAATTTAAATATTTTATAATATTTTTTCCCACAAATTATATCTTGAATATAAATAATATCTTGAATATTAATTATTATGCAAAAAATATACTTTCAAGATAATGTGAAAACATGAACTAAATTATATTTTAGTTTATTTATGAAAACAACACATAATTTTTATTATTATTTTTTTTTCAAATTCAAGTTTTTTAATAATTAATTTAATATTTTTTTTTTTTTACATTTTTGCTAAATGTTTGTTTAAATACCACATCTATTGGTTGTGATTCCCTTAAACATTTAAATTTGTATACCTTTGTTTTCATAAAGTATGGAGAACTTCCTTGAAAATCCCTAATTAACATGAACTTAAGAACTTTGTGCTTTGTGGCGTATGATTAATATCAATTCATTATGTTTAAACAGAAACTAGCATAAGTTTTGTTCTGTTAAAGATATTTTTAAATTTCAAAAAGCATTTAAAGCTCAAGACTATATTATATAAAATAAAACTATAAAAAATTAAATCCAAATCTTAAAGAAAATATTAAAATTAAAATAAAATTCTTTTAAAAATTTTTTATAACATTTTTAATAATTTAGTTTGTAATATAAAAAAATTATTACTAAATACAAAAATCCAAGATTTTTAGCATTCTTCTTGTTTTAAATAAACTTTTCCTAATTCTAAAAATTTGCAAAACATTGAAAAAAGTATATTTTTTATTGTTTTCAAGTTTTTTGCTTAAAATTTTCAATCAATTTGATAGACTTGGTTTTGTTTTACTAAAGAATATTCTTTTGAATACTTTAGAGTTCAAAAAATTAAAAAAAAAAAAAAAAATACTTTAAGACTGTTCAAAAATAGATTATTATTAAATTTGTAATGGGTGACGTATAATTGATATTAATTAAATATTGTTTTAGAAAAATATTGATAACTTTTGTTGCTTTTAAGATATTTTTAAAATTTTAAAAGTATTTAAAGTTCAAGACTTTGAGTTATAAAAAAATTATAAAAAATTAATGATTAATCTAAAAGAAAATATTTAAAATTAAAATTAAATATCTTAAAATTTATTATTTTTTATTAAAAACTTTATTTATTACTAAAGAAATATAATAAAAAAACTCGTTATTATTTTTTTTCATATTAGAAACTAACAAGATTTTTAAAAAATATACTTCTTTTTTAATTTTATTATTATTATTTTTATTTTAATTTTTGCTTAAGATTTTCAAACAAAATTAAAAATTTGACTTTGATTAGCTAAAGAATATTCTTAGGCATACCGTTTTAATTGAAAATTTGGAAAAATTCCTTTAAAACAGTTCATAATAAGATTATTACCAAATTAGTCTATTGTGACGTATGATTATTATTAATTAAATATGGATTTAGAAAAACAGTAATAACTTTTGTTGCATTAAAGATATTTTTAAAATTTAAAAGGTATTTAAGTTTGAAGACTTGGCAGTATAAAACAAAATTATATTAAATGAACTATAAATCTAAAAGAAAATATTTCAATTTGAAACAAATTTCCCTAATTTTTTTAATACATTTTTTATTAATTTAAAACTAATTTCCTCAAATAATTTAAAATTTTTTTAAATTTTTAAAAAATTTTTATTTATAAATTGATCTTTCTTTTTTTTTTTTAGAAACTAATAAAATATTTTAAAAAAAATTAATATTTTTTAATTTTTTTCCAAAATTTTTGTTTAAATTTTTCCATCAAAATTAAAATTTTAGATTTTTTAACTAAAGAATATTCTTAGTTATACTTTTCTAATTCAAAATGTAATTCTTAAACATTTTTAAAATCTAAAATAAAAAATTATAATTAACAAATTTGTGCTTGGTGACGTATGATTAATATTAATTAAAATTTGATTGAGATAAATCATGATAAATTTTGTTGTATTAAAGATATTTAAAAAATTTAAATGGTCGAGAATTTGGGGAATAAGATTAAATTAAAAGAAAAACAAAACAAAAAATATTCAAATTGATTTTTTTTTTTTTTTTTTTTGGAAAATATTTAATTTTGTATATATATTTTTAATATAAAGAATCTACTTACAAAATAATTTTGAAATACATATTAAATAAATCATAATTTTTTATTTAATAAAGCAACATTTTAAAATTTTAAATAATTCTTAAATTTTTTTCTTTAAATTTTTTCAAAATTTTTGAAGAAAAAGGAAAAAATATTTATTGTAAAAGCCTTAAGAACTTTAATTTTTATACACTTCCTTAATAATATAGAAATAACTTTCTTTAAAATCCTTAATTAATAAGAATTATTAAATTTGTATTTGGTGGCGTATGATTAATATTAATTCAATAATGATTGAGAAAAATCATGATAACTTTTGTTGTATTAAATATAATTTTAAAATTTAAAAGGTTTTTAAATCTTAAGACTGTGGAGTATAAAAAAAATATATATAAAATGTAAACATTAATTTAAAATAAAAAATATTAAAGTTAAATTCTTTTAAGATTTTTTTTTTTTTTGTAAAATATTTAGTTTTATAAATTTTTTATACAAAAATAAATAAAATAATTTTGAAATATATATTAAATAATTCATAGTTTTGATTATTTTTAATAATTTATTTTATTCTTTATTTTATTTTTTTAATTATAAAATTTGTTCCAAATTTTTTTAAGTTTTTCTTATTTTTTGATAAAAAGGGAATAATATTTGTTATAAAACCGTAAGAACTTTAATTTTTATACTTTTTTTCATAAAGTGGAGATAATTTGTTTTAAAATCCTTAATTAATAAGAATTTATTAATTTTGTTGTTGGTGGCGTATGATTAATATTAATTCAATATTGATTTAGAAAAATCGAGATAACTTTTGTTGTATTAAATATATTTTTAAATTTTAAAATGCATTTAAAAAATGCTTTGGTTTATAAAACCAAATTATAAAAAAAATGCAATCATTAAACTAAAAGAAAATATTTAAATTAAAACTTTTTTAAGGTTTTTTTATTTAATTTTTTTATTAAATAATGAAGTTATTTATAATACCACAAAGTTAAAACAAAATTATAAAAAGGTATTTAACATAAACCTTGAGGAAAATATTTTCATTAATTAATTTATTATTATCATTTTTTGTTAAGATTTTGTTTAATAATTTTTTTAATTTTTATAATTTTAATAATAATAATAATATTAAATGAATGCACTTTTAAGGTAATTTAGACATCTAATTTAAATTATATATTTATTTATTAATAAAATAGCAAAACATTTCTAAACTTTTTAAAATTATTAATTTTTTCAATAACATTTTCTTTATTTATTTTTTATTTTTTTTTAAATTTTTATTTTTAAATTTTTACTAAATTTTTGATGTTAGGAAAAAATATTTGTTATTATTTTTATAAAAACTCTCATTTGTATACTTTTGTAATAAAGTAGTGTAGACTACCTTTAAAATCCTTAATAAATACAAATTTATTAAATTTGTGCCAAGTGTCGTATGATTAATATTAATTCAATATTTTTTTACAAAAATTGTTATAACTTTGGGTGTATTAAAGATATTTCCAAAATTTAAAAAGAATTTAAAGGCCAAGACTTAGAGGTATAAAACAAAATTTCAAAAAAGTCTAAATTTTAAATAGAATATATTTATTTTTCATATGAAAATTTTTATTTTATTTATTAAAGATTTAAATTTTTCTTTAATAATACTTTTTTAAATTTTAATTATTACTTCCTCATATAGCTTATTCCAAAGACTATGAAAGTAAAGAAAAAAAAACTTATTTATGTATTTAATTAATTACCTAAAATAAATCATTAACATTCCTGACACTGTCACCCAACAAAAATATCAGCTACAAGTGTTCATTTTAACTAAGAGTTTATTGAATTTTTGACCCAATAACAACAGCTTAAGATATAAGACAGTTTAATTTGTAACAAAAACAAAAAGAAAACAACTATGACAAATATTTTTTTGTTTAACTTGACAGTTTATTTGTTTTAGCTTATAGAAAACCTAAACAAAAATGATGTCAATTTAGCGGAAAATCCAGACAAGTTAATTAATTTCTATGCCTCTTTCTAACCTAAAACAATAGTCTTATTTTTTCCTTTTTTTTTCAGAGGTATTAAATACCTTTGGATATAATTGTAATACATTTGTTTAATATTTTAATTTAACCTCCCCAATGTCCAATGCTATGACATTGACATTAACCTGTTAAAATATATGTGTGTGTGTATAAGTGTCCATTTAAAGGCTGACAGTAAAAGTAAATATGTGTTATTGTATAAAGAAACCCTAGTTATTAATAAAGACACATGTTTTGTTTATGTTTTTTTTGTTTATGTGTATATATAAATGATTAACTCTCTTTCTGTCTCTCTTGTCTTCTTATCACACATTGAAAAAATTGCTATAGACAGTCATACATATACAACAATATAGCTATGTAATCATATAGACTACAGACTCCTATAAGGTTTCTCTTGGTTTATATGTCTCCTTGTTATTTATTTGTTTTTTCCCTTAATGCCTCAGCTCTCTTTTATTTTCCCACCAGAAAAAGTCTAAATGAGTTTGTGTGGCAGTGTGTGTAATTTCTTTTAACCACAACATTTTTGATGTGGTTTTTTTTTTTTTTTTTTTTGTATATTTGTTTTAGCACAAAAACCACAAAAACTAAAAAATAACATTAAAATTAAGTAATAGAAAAATCATGTCATTTAAAGGCCAAAAAATATAAACAATTTGCCAGAAAATCTTTAAGAGTTATTAAGGGAAAATTTGGAAATTTTATTTCGTTTATAAATAATTTATGTTGTCAACATTAAGACACATAAAGCTTAACTTACAAAGTATTTTATAATCAGTTTAATATTTAAAGACTTAAATAACTTAAATTTTTTAAATTCAAATTCCCTCAAATTTGTTTCTTAAATCTTCTAAAAATTACCTCAGTAATTAATAACACTCCTACACTTGTTGTCCTTAAACCTTGACAATAATTGCAAAATTTCTTATTTATTCCTCATAATGCCTTTTTAATTTAACCTTCCAAAATATCCAAAGAAAAGCAAACCGGCAATAATCAACACCTGATTAATATGTTGCAACTAACCGAAAGTGTGTTTTTCTCTCTCTGCCACATAAAGTCCCCACACAATGACCTTAACAACCATAAAGATGGCCTATTGTTTTGTATGTGTTTATTAGGACGGAAAACCTGAAAATGAAACCACAAATTGAAGATGTCTGCAAGTTGTAGGACAAGAGTTCAATTAAATAAGAGCAATAGCAACAATAACCACAAAAAAATAAAGAAATAGGAAGAAAAAAATTGGCAAAAAGCATTTTGTGGTAGTTGGTTAAATAGCAAGATTGTTTCCTGTTTAATACGTAGTAGCCAGTTATGAAAGAATTAATTGGAAATTCTTAAAGGTGATAAATAACAAGAAGATATTTAATTTTTCAAGCACAATAGTTAAAAGGAGCTTGAATGAACATATAAGAAATTAGCAAAAACTTTAATTATTGATTTAAAGAAGATCCCTAACTCTTTAAAAAAATTTTAAGAAATTAAAAAAAAAAAAAAAAAAATAATCATATTTTTAAAATTTTTCTTTACATTTTTGAGTAAAATTTTCAAACAATAGGAGAAACTTAATTTAGATTAACTAAAGTATAATCTTTTATATACTTTAAAGTTTAAAAATATCAAAAAATTCTTTTAAATTTATAAGAAAAAACATTGTTATTAATTTTGTGCTTGATGGCGTATGATTTATATTAATTCAATATTGATTTAAAAAAATCATTATAACTTTTGTTATAATAAAGATATTTTATAAATGTAAAAAGCATTTAAAGCTCAAGACTTTGTGGCACAAATCAACATTCTAAATATTTTTAAATCATAAATTAAAAAGATAATTTTTTAATTAAAATACAATTTTTTTAAATAATTAAAAAAAAAAATGTTTATTAATTTTGTTTTAATATTAAAAATGTATTTATTATTAAGGAAAAATCTAAGATTTTAAATTATTTTAATATATAAATTAACTTTTTATTCCTTAGAAACTTGCAGAATATAGAATATATATTATTTATTTATTATTATTTTTTTCAAGTATTTTTACTTAAAATTTTCAAACAATAGGATAAACTTGATTTAGATTAATTAAAGTTTAATCTTTTGTATACTTTAAATTTTAAAAATATTAAAAAAATTCCTTTAAATTTATAAGAAAGACATTATTATTATTATTATTATTATTATTATTATTATTATTATTATTATTATTATTATTATTATTATTATTATTATTATTATTATTATTATTATTATTATTATTATTGGTGGCGTATGATTAATATTGATTTACGAAAATTCACATAACTTTTGTTCTACTAAAGATATTTTTAAATTTCAAAAAGTCTTTATAGCTCAAGACCCTGAGGCATAAATCAAAATTCCAAATATTTCAAAATCATAAATTAAAAAGATAATTTTTAAATTAAAATACAATTTTTTAAAATAATTAAAAAAAAAAAAATGTTTATTAATTTTGTTTTAATATTAAAAATGTATTTATTATTAAGGAAAAATCTAAGATTTTAAATTATTTTAATATATAAATTAACTTTTTATTCCTTAGAAACTTGCAGAATATAGAATATATATTATTTATTTATTATTATTTTTTTCAAGTATTTTTACTTAAAATTTTCAAACAATAGGATAAACTTGATTTAGATTAATTAAAGTTTAATCTTTTGTATACTTTAAATTTTAAAAATATTAAAAAAATTCCTTTAAATTTATAAGAAAGACATTATTATTATTATTATTATTATTATTATTATTATTATTATTATTATTATTATTATTATTATTATTATTATTATTATTATTATTATTATTATTATTATTAATATTGGTGGCGTATGATTAATATTGATTTACGAAAATTCACATAACTTTTATTGTACTAAAGATATTTTTAAATTTTAAAAAGCCTTTAAAGCTTTTAAAGATAATTTTTTAATTAAAATAAAATTTTTTAAAATAATTAAAAAAAGTGTTTATTAATTTTGTTTTAATATTAAAAATGTGTTTATTATTAAGGAAAAATCTTAGATTTTAAATTATTTTAATATATAAATTGACTTTTTATTCTTTAGAGACTTTCAAGTTATAAAATATATATTATTTATTATTATTATTATTTTTTTTTTTTCTTTTTTCAAGTATTTTTACTTAAAATTTTCAAACAATAGGATAAACTTGATTTAGATTAATTAAAGTATAATCTATTGTATACTTTAAAGTTCAAAAAATATCAAAAAATTCCTTTACATTTATAAGAAAGACATTATTATTAATTTTGGTGCTTGGTGGCGTATGATTAATATTAATTCAATATTGATTTAAAAAAATTCACATAACTTTTGTTGTACTAAAGATATTTTTAAATTTCAAAAATCCTTTAAAGCTCAAGACTTTGGTATATAAAGCTAAATTATAGAAAATATTACGACATAAATCTATAAAAAAAAAAAATACATAAATTTTCTTAACAATTTTTTCTTTTTAAATAAAATATTAATAAAATTTAAAAAAATTTAATAAAATTAATAAAATATTAATTTTTAACTTGTTTTCAAATGTTTAGTTTATAAATTCTTAACTAATGAATTAAAAATAATTAAAAACTTACAATACTTTAAAAAAATTATATTTTTAAAATTTTTCTTCAGATTTTTGTTTCAAATTTCCAAATAATTGTAAAAACTTGATTTTGTATATAAACAGAATATGAACAATATTCTTTAGAATACTTTAATATTTGAAAATATCAAAAAATTCCTTTAAATTTATAAGAAAAAGCATAATTATAATTTTTGTGCTTGATGACGTATGATTAATATTAATTCCTTATTAATTTAAAAAAAACATAACTTTTGTTGTATTAAAGATATTTTTAAATTTTAAAAGGCATTTAAGACCCCACACTTTGGGGTATAAAGTGAAATTAAAAAAAATTAACGATTAATGTAAAAAAGAAACATATTTAAATTTAATAAAAATTATTTTAAAGATTTTTTTCATATATATATTTTTTTTTTTTTTTAAATTTTAGTATAAAAAATTAATTTATTATTAATTAAAAAACCCCTGAATTTTCTTTTTTTAATTGACCTTTCCCTCTTTTAAAATTTCAAGGAATTAAAAATATATATATTTTTTGTTTTAATTTTTCAAAGTTTTTTGCTAATCATTTTATAACAAAGCAATGAACTTTTTTTTAACTTAAAAATATTCTTTTGAATACTTTTGCATTTGAAAATATACAAAAATTCCTTTAACATCATAAAAAAATGTAATTAAAACGATTTTGTCAGGGGGCGTATGATTGATATTAATTCAATATTTGTTTAAAAAGTTTTTATAACTTTTGTTATATTAAAGATATTTGAGAAATTTAAAAGAAATTTAACTTAAGATTTTAGGTATTAAATTTAAATAATAACATATTCAAAAACTATAATCCCTCAAGCTGTAAAAAAATTTTTAACTATGAAAATTTAATAAAAATATTTAAATATCATTAAACTTAAATGGTTAAAATTATTCTTAACTTTGTTCTCAACTTTGATATTAGTTGATTATTTGGTTACAAAATGGTCAGAGCTTTTGTGTGTTAAAAATATTAAATCAAATAGTATTAGTAATTTTAAATCTAGAGACTTTGTTTAATGCGTGTTCTTTAATAATTAAATTTTATTCTCCTATTTATTTTTTATTTTTATTTTTTTTTTTCTTAATTTAAGCACCAAGTTTGTGATTATTTGTTAAGTATTATCATTTGATTATGTCAAATGTATATTACTTATACGTTTTGCTTTCCACATTTGCATTAAACTTTTGTTTACTTTTGTATTTTGTTATTTGTTTTCATAACTTTAATCTTTAATACTTTACTTTCTCTTTATTTATTTAAGCTTTTGCCAATGTATTGTTTCTATTAAACTTTAATCCTGCACTTTATATTTATGTAATAATTTTTTACTCTCAGTTATTTGTGTTGTCTCACTTTCTAACCATAAAAAGTATCTAGCTTTTTAAAACCACTTGTTAATTTATGCACGTTTTAACAATTGTGTTCACATGTTCACAGCTGCTGTTTTTTGCTGCTATAATATTGATAGGGGTAACAAAACATCTGGGGGAAAAGGAAGGAGAGATGTAAAGAAGTTTACTAAATAAACAGGAAAACTAGTAATTGAAACACATACATATTAAGTATATGTTTTATTTACTATAAACGGATTTTTATGTAAAAAGCAGATAGAAAAGGGAAAAATTAAAATAACCAAGTTAAAGTAAGCAAATGTAATAAAAATGTTTTAAAAATAACCACAAACATATATTAAACAAATATTTGTGAGGAAAGAATATAAAACATAAGAAAATTTATTAAATTTTAAAATATTTTAAGTAAAAGAATATTTTTTAAATTCCAAAGTGTTAAATTAAATTCCAAAGTATGTAATTAACATTATTCTTTAAGATCATAAGCTTTGAAATCTTTTTAAATTTTAAAAATGTCTTTAGTAAAACCAAAGTTATGAAGATTTTTCTAAAGTATTACTGAATTAATATCAATCATACGCCAACTGATACAATTTAAATTAAATCTTCTTAAAAGTAATTTTTTCGATATTTTGTAAGAAAATAACTTTGAAAAAATGCATGAATATAGCTACAAATTACTGAATATTAAAAAAACAAATCTTTCAAACGAAACTTATTAAATAAATTTCGTTGTCGTATATGCTTTTGTTGAAGAAATATCAGCAGAAAAGTATGAAACGGACACCCTGTGTTTTTAGCCCATAACTTTTTTGTTTATTATCCGATTAAATATTTGTGCCAAATTTCGTCCCCCTACGTTGTCCCGTTCGAGCCCTATCCTGCTTGTGGGGTCTTAAATGATTCCTTCGACATGTTACACACGGAATGACAAAATCAATATACCCCCCATCTTTTTGATGGTGGGTATAAAAAAGTTGAATAGATATCGTTATTCATTTAAAAAAAAAAAAAAAAAAATCGAATAGGTACTTTTTTTAAATTTGGCTCTTTTAGGGAGAAAATGGGTAAAAACTTTAATTTGGTACTTTTTTTTGGAACCCTATCTATTTTTTAATCCAGTAAGTATTGCAATAAAATATGCATCAAATTAGTACCTTATCGAAAATTGGCGAATAGAAGTTTGATACTTTATAGTAATTCGAACGTATAAGGAGTAAAAATCGTACCTGATTTTGGTACTTTTTTCACAAAATATTTTTTTTCTTTTTACTGACACATACATATGAATATTTTAACATTAGATCTCAGTAGAATTTAGAAATTCATTGAAATACAATCGTTGTTACATTCAGGGGGAACAAAAAGTACCAAAAAGGGGATAAAATCTTAAATTAAGTTTTATTCAAATTAAGTAATGCATTTTTTTTTTATTAAATGTAGAAACATGAACTTAAGCACATGTAGTCCTAAGTGAGTGAGAAGTGACAAGAAGGGACTTTGTGTTTTTTTTTTTTTGTTCTTTTTTAATGGTACTTTTTGAATTTTCTACAATATTGAACCTAGAAATTTGAAATTAAAGATATATGGTTCTGTGTTAAGAATCCACAAGCGCTATTAGCATATTCTTCTCTACTAAAATCTAAGAATAGAAATAATTTGGTAGTTTTTGTACCTTGGTAACTAATTGGTAACTAAAAATTTACAAAGTTTTTTGTTCTTAATGCCTACAGAATCATAAGTTAATTTTACGGTTTTACGGTCACTTTTGATATTACATTTAGTTTTTTCTAAATTAAAAGGCTAACGTTTTAATCGGGTTTAGTACTATTTATATAAAAGTAAATCTGTGTTAGTCTGTCTGTTTTAGAATTTTGTTTCGATGCTCTTATTTTATATCAATATAATGGGGTAGCGAAACGCACTGTGTAAAAGCTATTAGAAATATTATTCAAAAATTTGTAGTTATAAAATTTTTACTTAATAAAACACAATTTGAACTAATAATATAGTATGATTTTTATTCAAAAAATATACGCCAACTCGTACTTTTATATAATAATTATAAGGCATTTGTAAAACAATAATATTTTGGAATTTAAATAAAATTTTCAGACTTACAAAATTGCTGTGAAAACAGTAAATTATTATAATTATAAATATATTTTTGTGGCTTTAAATTATTGATATTTTTTATAAAATTTTTAAGAAAAAAATTCAGTATTTAATTTTTAATAGTTTAGTTTTTTCCGTTACAAAAACTTAACGTACGTATGAGTAATATGTATTTAGATAGACTTAATTAATATTAAGTATACGCCTTCTTTTTAACAATTTAAAATGAGCCATAAATACTTTTTTAAGCTTAAAATTTGTTATTTTTCCTAATTTTTAAACGTTTCTTGTTCTTTACATCAAAACTCTTTAATTTTTGTTTTAAAAACAAAAGTAGTAGTAACTTAACACCCTGTCATTTTAACAATTACAAAGTGAAACTTGCAGTTATTTTCTTTAAACATCAAACTAAAAACCTTCAACAAACAACCAAAGTAATGTTTAAAAAAAAAAATAAAAAAAATAAAAATTATAAAAAAAATTCTAAAAAAATCAAGATGAAAATCTAAGAAATTCTACTGCTGTGACTTGACAGGACAAACAATAGCATGTAGAAGTAGCAAAAGAAGTTAAGCCGGAAGTTGAACAATTTTTCTTTGGATTTTTTTCTTTTTGGCTTTTCCGAGGCTGCTAGAAAAAAGGATGTTTTTTAATTTTTTTCCTTTTGCCTAGTACTTAATACAAAAGAACTACTTGATGTTTTATCAAGTAGCAGACAAGACAGAAATCTGTGTAGAATTTTTTTTCTGTTCTGTTATTTGGTGTTTTTATAACTTTTTGTGTTAAGAAAGAGATGAAGAGTTGTAAAATATGGTTTTTGTATATTGAGGGTTATAGTCAGCCTAAAAGTATGCTATAAAAATCTATAAAATTTATAAAGGGAAATAAAAAAAAAATATTTAAATAATTGGCAAAAATTGAGGAATATATATAAAGAAATTTTGTAGTTTTTATATAATTTTATATTTAAAAAATAAATAATTTTGTTGTTTAGAAAAAATTGGTACCAAATATTTTAATTAATTTTTTTTATTTTTTAAAAAAAAGCTTATGGTTTTGTTTTTAATTAATGTTAAAATTTTAATTTATTTAATTTTAGTTTCATTAAATACATTTTTTTCATCACTGTTATATGCCCTAACATATTTTACTTTATTTTCTATTGCCTACTTTAGGGCATTTGTTGTTTTTAATGATCCTTTCTATATATAAAAACAAAACATATAAGTGTTATAATAAAATACCATGTCTTACTTACACTTCCTTTTCTATTTTAACTAGACAACATTAAACAATAACAAAAAAAAATTGCATCCTTTTTCCTTTGAAGAAAACAACAAAAAAATTACACTCAAATTTATTTATTTAACACTTTATACTTTATTTATTAAAATTTTTAAAACTTTAAATTAATGATAGATTAAATTACAACATTAATCTTAGTTAAGTTAAGGAATTAAAAGAAATTTTATAAATTTAAATAAATTTCATTTAAATTATCTGTAGAAAATAAAGATTTTATTTTAAGTATTATTACTTAAAGTATATTATTTAAAGTATTTTTTTTTTTACTCATATGTAAATGTCCTTTTGTGTCTGTTGTCTATGTAAATGTTTAATATTGTATTAAATTGCAATTTTATTGATTTTTAGCTTCTTTGGATTTTTCATATTTATTGTGAAATTTGCAAGACTATTGTTTTCAATTTATTTATTTATTTATTTTTTTTATCAAACGTTTAGCTATTGATTATAAATGACATTTAGTAAAGAGGTTATTGTATTTTCTATTTCATAGAAAACAAACCATAATGGCGGCATGTAAACTTAGGAAAATAAAAGGAGGAGTTTTTTAAATAAATTATTTAAATTTTAAGAACTAGAACTTTTCAAATACACTGAAAAAAAATATTAAAAATGCAGAATATTTACTACACATTTTTTAATTAAAATGTAGAAAATTATATTTTAATTTATAAAATAAAAATTAATTAAAAGAAATATTTTTCAATGAAATACTTTATTACAGATTCTCATTTTATATTTTTTATTTTTATATTTTATATTTTATATTTTTGTATTTTTATATTTTATATTTTGTATTTTATATATTTTATATTTTTATGTTTTATATTTTATATTTTGTATTTCATATTTTATATTTTATATATTTATTATTTTATATTTTATATTTTTATTTTATATTTTGTACTTTTATATTTTATATTTTGTATTTTTATATTTCATATTTTTATGTTTTATATTTTATATTTTGTATTTCATATTATATATTATATATTTATTATTTTATATTTTTATTTTATATTTTATAATTTGTATTTTTATATTTTATATTTTATATTTCATATTTTGTATTTTTATATTTTGTATTTTTATATTTTATATTTTATATTTTGTATTTTATATTTAATATATTAAATTTTATATTTTATATATTAAATTTTATATTTTATATTATATATTATATATTTTATATTTTATATATTTTTTATTTTATATTTTATATTTTTATTTTATATTTTGTATTTTTATATTTTATATTTTATATTTCATATTTTGTATTTTTATATTTTGTATTTTTATATTTTATATTTTATATTTTGTGTTTTATATTTTATATTTTATATATTAAATTTTATATTTTATATATTAAATTTTATATTTTATATTTTATATTATATATTTTATATTTTATATTTAATATTTTTTATTTTTTATTTTTTATTTTTATATTTTTTATTTTATATTTTTATTTTATATTTTGTATTTTTATATTTTATATTTTGTATTTTTATATTTTATATATTAAATTTTATATTTTATATATTAAATTTTATATTTTATATTTTATATTATATATTTTATATTATATATTTTATATTTTATATTTAGTATTTTTATATTTTTTATTTTTATTTTTATATATTATATTTTATATTTTTATATTTTATATTTTTTATTTTATATTTTTATATTTTATATTTTATGTTTTTTATTTTTATATATTATTTTTTATATTTTTATATTTTATATTTTTATATTTTATATTTAATATTTTATATTTTATATTTTTATATTTTATGTTTTATATTTTATATTTAATATTTTATATTTTTATATTTTATATTTAGTATTTAATATTTTATATTCTTATATTTTCTATTTTATATATTATATTTTATATTTTATGTCTCTTCGATTTTAAAGTTCATTTTTTCTTTTATATTTTTTTAGTGTATTTTATTTTTAGATATTGTAATTTTTATTGGTAGCATACTTTAAGGGTTATTCAATTAATATTTTTTTTTTTATTTTTACCTTTTTAAATCATCAATCAATAGCAAAACTATAAAAATTGTGATAGTTTACCTTAATCTAATAAAATATAATTTAATCCATCAAAAAGTTGTTAATATTATAAAAAAAAAGAAAATCTTTCCTATGAATTTCACAATACTCAAATTAAATAAAATTATATAAAATTGATCAAAATTACTTGATAGTTTTGTAACAATAAATTGAAAATAAACTTTTATTTATAACTTGATATTAGGTAATAAAATTAATAATTCCAAAAGGAAACTATTTTTAGTATTGACGTGTATTAATAAGTAAGCAACTAAAAATATTTTATATTGAAACAAATATGAATTAAGTTTCATTTGAATATTATCAAACTATCAATATGTTATTAGTTAACAACTTATCATAATGAATTTATAGGTTAAATTAAATTTCTAAAGAAAATTTAATTTTGAGCAAAAATTTTAATTTTAGTAAAAATTTTGTGAAAAATTTAGTTTTTAATGAAAAATTAAGTTTTTAGTAAAAAAATAAATATTTATTGAAAAATTAAATTTTTATTGAAAAATTAAATTTTTAGTTAAAATTAAATTTTTAATGAAAAATTTAAATTTTTAGTAAAAGATAAATTAAATTTTTAGTTAAAATTAAATTTTAATGAAAAATTTAAATTTTTAGTAAAAAATAAATTTTTTGTTCAAAAATTAAATTTAGTGAAAAATTAAATTTTTAGTTAAAAATTTAATTTCTAGTTAAAAATTTAGTTTTTAAAGAAAAATGTAATTTTTAATGACAAATTTATTTTTTAGTGAAAAATTTAATTCTTGACGAAAATTTAATTTTTAATAAAAAATTTAGTTTTTAGTGAAAAATTTAATTTTTAGTGAAATATTGTATCTCTAGTAAAACATTTAATTATACAAACTATCAATATGTAATTAGTTAACAACTTATCACAATGAATTTATAGGTTAAATTAAATTTCTAAAGAAAATTTTATTTTGAGCAAAAATTTAAATTTTAGTAAAAATTTTGTGAAAAATTTAGCTTTTAGTGAGAAATTAAATTTTTAGTGAAAAACTAGATTTTTAAAGAAAAATTAAATTATTAGTGAAAAATTTAATTTTAAATGAAAAATTAAATTTTTAATGAAAAATTTAAATTTTTAATAAAAAATTAATTTTTTGTTCAAAAATTTAATTTTAGTGAAAAATTAAATTTTTAGTTAAAAATTTAATTTCTAGTTAAAAAATTTGTTTTTAAAGAAAATGTAATTTTTAATGAAAAACTTATTTTTAGTAAAAAATTTAATTCTTGATGAAAATTGAATTTTTAATAAAAAATTTAGTTTTTAGTGAAAAATTTAATTTTTGTTGAACAATTTCTAATGAAAAATTTACTTTTTAGTGAAAAATTTTATCTCTAGTAAAACATTTAATTATACCCTTCACCACAGGTGTAAAGGATATATATAAGTTTGTCACTCCGCTTGTAATTTCTTTAATATTCATTTAAGAGCCCAAAAAGTATATAAATTCTGGAACCTTATTGATAGGGAAGTCGATAAAACGATGTCCGTTTGTCTGTTGAAATCAGTTTTTAGAAAACCCCAGTTAACGGATATATATGTGTTATACATCAAATGGTAGGGAATATTCCTTAAAAGAATGCTAATAAAAATGAGCAAAATCGGTTTATAAATAACCGATAAATCGCCAAAAAAACGAAGATACCACCAAAAATCAGTTTTGTTGTCGGATTTACTAAGCTCCTATATCAGCTAGCGACTTTATTGCACGAAAAATTCAGAATCTTTTTTAAAATTTTTCTTGCTGAATAAACGAAAAAAGCGGTCCATTAGTATCCGAGATATCTTCCAAATGCGTTTTTAGACTTTTTGAAATTCCTATATAAGCTACAGATTGGTCATATATATTTTTTTCAAATTTTTGGAGCCTCTGTATTAGCTAAAAACTTTATTTTTTCACAGAAAATTCGATTTTTTTAGAATTTTTTTGCTGTGGAATAAATTTAATCTGTCCATTGGTATCTTAGATATCGACTAAAACGCATTTTCGGACTTTATGAGGCTTCTATATAAGCTTCGGAATTCGTTTTTGAACAAATCTGTTACAAATATTTTTTTTTTTTAATTTTTTTGAACTAACCAAAGCGGTCCTTAAACAATAGAGTTATAGACAAAAAACTGAAAAAATATATTCAAAATATACAAAAAAAAAAAAACATTTATATTAAACATGGCAATTACTATTGTGTTTTTTTTTTTTTTTTTTGTATAAGTAAGCACTTAAGTTAGTAACAGAGTATTATAGTGATTTTCTGTAATACATACAATAATATATAAATATGTATATTCTTGTTTTTATAAAAAAAAAAGCAATGATTGCTATGACAGTAGCTTGAAAAAAATTTAGATTAGTATAAAAGAACTCGCACTTGTTTTTAGTTCAATCTAATTTCCTTAAATTATTTTCCTTATATTTCAGTTAGTTTTCTAATAAAATTTATATATCAATAGTATATCGAAAGTCCAACATCTGTTTTATTATCTTATCAAATTTTATTAAGATTGAATCTTTAGTTTAGAAGTTATATACCATTTAATTTATTAACCAATATTTTGGAGAAATTTTTGTCTTACTCTTTAAATGCTCTTATTTAGGTCAATAATATCAAATAACGTTATTTCATACTCTCACAGATACAACAATTACCCACCAAATTACAAAACAAAATAAACAGAGAGTGAGAGTTAGCAAAAAAAAACAAAACAAACTGTAAACACGTGTAAACAAATAAACAAACAACCAAACATTAAAGTTTCTATACAAAGAAAAACAAAACAAAATAATGTTTTGTTTGAAGAGACACAAATTGCTTATTTTATTGTTAGTAGTAGTGAGTATAAAGACTGATAATACAGAGCATAAATACAATGTGTGTATGTTTTTAAATAAATAAATGTGTTTAACATGCTTAACACACTTTTGACAAACATTATTATGGAAAATAAAGAGTAAAATAATTTTATTTATATATAAGAAGTATGAGAGCAGCAAGAAAAAATAATAATAGACATATTGAAAGGCACGTACATAAACCATAGTAAAGATATCTAAAAGAAAAAATCTTTATATGATTTATATAAAGAGAAAGGATAAAAAACCATAAGTTATAATGATAATAATATTATCATTATTATGGCTCGTATTTGTTACATTGATTCTTTTGGAATGTTTTTGAAATATGAAAGACATGTAGTGGTAAATATATATGTATGTATATGTGTCTAACTGATGGTAATCTAAGACAATAAAATAGACAATATTATAACAGTTTTATATATATATAAAATAGCTAGACTAACTTAAAAGTTACTTAAATATTAAAAAAATTATTTTTAAAACAATTTTAAGAATTTTTAGTTGTACACAAATTTGGATTTTTTTTTTTAAATAATTTTCTTGTTAACCTCGTTTGTTACCAAAAATATTAAAATATTTATGTTTATTCAAACGTAAACCCACCCACTCAGTGTTAAGTTTTTTTTTTTTTTTTTTTTTTTGTTTGCTTCTGTACGTGTGTTTACAAAAAGGACATTTTTATCTTTACATACTTACACAAGCATAACCCTTTTTCGTTTTTCTAAGTATAAATATTTTAAAACACATGTATAAATATTTAATATTTTGTGGTTTGAAAAATCGTTTATTTTTCTTGCCAACATTTCATCACTCAAAATAGGGGCTTTTGTTTTCTTAATTTTTTTTTTTTTTTTTTTTTTGTATTATGTTGTTGTATTTTTTAGGTTTTTTTTTTTTATAAACCATTTATTATTTGTCAATGTATTGTGCGTGGAGAGGCATTATTGCTTAAAAGGTCTTTGAACACCTGTTTTATATTTATTTTGTAAGGGATTTAAATTTTGAAAGATTTTGGATTTACAAGTCTTTTATATTAAAGCTGGGATTTAAGGAGGAATCTAAAATGATATTTAGTTAATGGTTTTAAAGGCAATTGAAGGCAAACAAATAAATATTAAAAAAAGCTAAATAAAAATAAAAAAATTTTAGATAGAAAAGGAGAAAAATAAATGATTTAAAAATGTTTTTTATTTCTATTAAAATTAAAATCTTAAAAATTAAAACAAAACAACTTTAAGCCTATTTCAAACTAAAACCCTTCTTTTTTTAGTAAAGCTAATAAAAATTTTAATAAAGTTCAAGTTCGAGATTATACAAAATATATTAAAAAAATAAAACCTATTGATATAAACGTTGAAAATAAACGTATTGATTTATATAATAATTTATTGATATTTTTTAATAAAAATATATTTTATGAATTTTTTAAAAATTTATATTTTTTTATAAAAGAAAATAAAACGAAATTTCTTCAAGCTTAATATTAAATATAGAAATATAAACGAATAATAGCAAACTATTCTTAATTTTTTTAAAAGCCTATATTACTATCCTTGATATTTTGTCAAAATATATTAACACTGTTATTAACAAATTTATATAATAAACTTTTTAAAATATATTTTACTAATAAAAAAAAATATATGTTTATAATAATTCATATCTTTGAAAGAGTTTTTATAAAATATATAAGCATTAAATTAAATAATTTTTATATTTTCTTATAGCTTGGAATATTATAAATTGATTTGTATAAAAAAATTATGCCACTTGGGCAGGAAATTAATTTTTAAACTAATTTGAAAATATGTCTTTTTAGTCAAGCAACCAATTAATTAAATATTACTCATACGTTCTCACATTTTCTTTTTCAACTCTTTTAACAAAAATTTTAACTAAAAATATTAAATAAAATTCTTTATTTAAAAAATTGTAAGCAAAACTTTTTAATAATTGTTTCCTTTTAAATCAAAATAAAACCCTTTTAGTTGTTTTTTAAAATTTTATTAATAAAAATCTTTTTAGAATTTTTGCGTTACTTTAGTTTAGACTCAAATGAAAAATGTGTTTAAACTTTGCCATACAATTTCTAATAAAAACACTACCTGATTGCCGGAAGTTAAATTTCATTTAAGCATATATTTTTTTTATTACACACATATGTACATATACTGTTTTATACTAACACATATATCTAGCAAATATGCTTGAAATTTTATTTCAGTATGAGTGCATTTAAAGAAATTTTTAGTACAAGAACAAAAATTTTAAAATAAACATTTAACCGCCATTTACCTGGAAGGCTTAAAAAAAACAATGATATGCTTTATATCCCTCTTTATATACCTATACATTTATATATAGACAAGTCTAAACAAACATTAATTTTATCACCGGAAATTAAATATAATTTAAATGTTTCCTTTTTGTTTAGGGTTAATAAAATTGTTTTAGTCTTTTAAAGTCAATGATAATGAGGTTTTGTTTAGAGTGCAAGACTAAAATAAATTATTTAAATATTTTATTTTTAAATAAAGTTTTGATAGTTAATTACTATTAAGCAGACATTTTTGAGATTTTAAATGAGAAATGTTAAAATTTTTTATTATTTAATATTTTTTTTTTTTTTTAAAGTACCCTAAATTTTTTGAGTACTGTACATTAAAATTATGTAAGGGTAAGTTCTTTATACTATTTGTATTTTGCAACAATATATATTTGCTTTCTAATGACATATAAATTTTGGATATTTATAGAAACACAAATATTAATTATGATGTCCGTCCGTCCGTCTGTCTGTCTGTCTGGAAAAAAAATTATTTCAAAAATGTTTCCAAATTTGTAGGATTATGTAAAGATGTACATATATAACAGATCCTATTTTTTATACCCTTCACCACAGGTGTAAAGGGTATATATAAGTTTGTCATTCCGTTTGTAATTTCCACAATTTTCGTCGGAGAGCAAAAAAGTTTATATTTTCGGAATCCTTGTAAGAAGCGATAACGATTGGACCATGTCCGTCCGTCCGTCCGTCCGTCCGTGTGTCGGTTGAAATGGCGTTTATGAAGCCCACCGATAACTGACATATATAATATGTATGTCAAACGATCGGAAATGCTTTCGAGAATTTTGCTATTGGAATTCAGCAAGATAGGTTCATACAATGCGGAGATATGTTCAAAAAACCGGTTTTTTGAACCGGTTTTCCAGTTTCTGAAGCCTCTGTATACACTACGGACTTCGTTTTTACAAAGAATTCTCGGACATTTTTTTCTGAATTTTTGTTCTGAAAAAATGAAATAAATCGGTTCAGTAATAACTGAGATATCGGACAAAACGCATTTTTTATTTTTTGAAGCCTTGGTTTAAGCTATAGATTTTTATTTTTATACAGATCGGTCACAAATATTTTTATAAAATTTCGGTTTTTTGAATCAGGAAGATCGGTTTATAAATGGTGGAGATATGCTTTAAAAACCGGTTTTTAGAACCGGTTTTTTAGTTTCTGAATCCTCTGCATATACCAGGGACTTCGAATTTTTAAAGGGGGCTCGGAAATTATTTTCTGAATTTTTATTCTGAAAAAATGAAATAAATCGGTTCAGTAATAACTGAGATATCGGGGAAAACAAATTTTTTATTTTTGAAGCCCTTGTTCAAGCTATAGATTTTTATTTTTATATAGATCAGTCATAAATATTTTTATAAAATTTCGGTTTTTTAATAAACCAAATTCGTTCATAATCAACAGAGTTATGGCCCAAAAACAAATCTGTTAAGAATATAAATACACCAACAAACATGTATATTAAGCATTGTAATGACTATTAGTGACGTTTTTTGTTTTTTGTATAGACAAGTAGTTTAGTTAGCAACAGCAGTAATATAATGAATAACAGTGTTGTTGTTGTTCTTTGTGTATTCAGTCAGTTTGTACCTACAAAAATAAATATATATGGAATTGTTGTTGTTTCTTTTTTAAAAGCAAAGCCTGTTATGATTGTTTTTTTTTTCATATTCAAATTTTCGTAGTTTGAAAAAAATTTAGATTTAGAAAATATGCAAGCATACGTTAAGGCGAAAATTTTATTAATTGTCGGTAATATGGTAATATGATGTCGATAAGATGGTAAGATGGTAATATGGTGAAGGGTATCAAAGATTCGGCACAGCCGAATCTTTTTTCAATTTCATTTTATTTTCAGAAAGTCTTTATTTTTTTCTATTAAATAAAGCTTAAAAACAATAATAAAGCTTAAATAAAAACAATAATAAAGCTTAAATAAAATATTGCTTTTTTTTTCGAAGAAATAAAATAAATAAAAAAAAAAAATTTGTTTGTTTTTTAAAGGAATTTTTAAGGATATAAAGTCATTTTATAATTTTCTTAAGGTTTCTAGTCCTAGATTTTAAATAAGGTATAAAATCGATGACACCTCAAAACAAAATCAAATTTTACAATCATTTTAAAAATTTTTAATAGATAATTAGTAATTTTAAAATTTATTTAAATTAAATTATCTATAAAAAAATATATTTAAAAAGAATTGTATTATTTCTTTTAAAGCCTGAACTCACAGCTATAATATCGTATTAAAAAAATTTAAACTTTTTATTACAAAAATATTTTTATTACAAAAATATTTTATAAAAAATTTATTTTATAAGAAAAAAAAATGACAAAAAATTATACATATTTCAAGCAATTTATTAAAATTATATATGAAATATATTAAATAATCTTTATATTTTCTAATAACTTAGGATCTTATATATTGTCTTAGGTGAAAAAATTTGTGTCATCTTATTAGTTAATCTATTATTAAGCTAATTTTAAAATAGATCTTTAAAGTAAATAAAGCATTGACTTAAATATTACTCGTACGTGATGTAAAATACTTTTATAATAAATTCTTTTAAATTTTTATGATAATTTAAAAATTATATTTCCTTTGAAGACTTCTAAAATAGATGAATAGAATTGTTAAACCATTTTAAGAATATACAACTTTAAAAAAAATTCTATTTTATACAAAAGAAATTGGCGAAAAATTACTGGTATTTCGAAGAGTTTTTAATAAGTATATATGAAGTTAATTAAATAGTTTTTATAATTTCTTATAGCTTAAGATCTTAGCTGTTGATCTGTGTAAAAAAAATTATATCTTTTGGTTGAATAATATATTTTTAAGCTAATTTCAAAATATATCTTTATTATAAAGAAAACAATTAATTAAATATTACTCATACGTTGTGTAGTTTATTTTGATAAAAAATTCATTTAACTTTTATTAGAATTTGAAAATTATAGCCTGTTTCTCTATGTCGAACGAAAATCTAAGCGAACGAAAGCAAGTCGAACGAATTCGAATCAATTTGGGTTTCTGTATTTCCTACGCTTTCGTTCGCATGGACTTACGTCTTTTCGTATTGTTGTTGTTTTATTTCTCTTTAAGAGTAACATTTTTTCGTAAATATATTAAAAATACTACTAAATTGTTTAAACATAGATACAACTAAGTAAATAAACAAGAAAAAATAAAATAATTTAAAAAAATTAAAAAACAAAAATTTTCTTTGATTTTTTTTTAGACACAAAATCGTAATTAATGGATACCAAATACATCAAAATGAATAATAAACATGATTAAGGAACATTTGCAATGTCCTTGTGAGTATTTTTCCTATTTTTCTTTAAAAAATTCAACCAGTCGAAAGCAAAATAGCAAGTGACTGATTTTGACATTTTTGTTCTTATCGTTCGAAATACAGAAACCCAATTTTATATGAAAACACTTACGTTTTCTTTCGACTTGTCGTTCGACTCATTGTTCGCATAGAAGTGAGTTAGAGAAACCCAAATTAGTTTTCGTTCGCTTAGAAGGCGAAAGAAAGCTTTCGTTCGACATAGAGAAACAGGCTATTATTTTTCTTTCTAAAATCTCTTAAAATATATACGTATTTTATGTTTAAACTATTTTCTAAATATAATTTTAACAAAATAATTTTTTGAAAAATAAAAAAAAAATAAGGCGAAAAATTATTAATTTTTTAGAGAGTTTATAAAAAATATATATGAAGTAAATTAATAATTTTTAATAATTTCTTATAGCTTAAGATCTTAGCTGTTAATCTGTATAATAAAAATTTATTTTTTGATTGAATAGTATATTTTTAAGCTAATTTCAAAATCTTTACAGTAAAGAAAGCAGTTAATTAAATATTAATCATACGTTGTTCAACATACTTTTATAACAAATGCTTTTAATTTTCAATATAATTTTATACTTCAATATTAGAAAATTCTATAGAAAGTACTTAGAATAAACTGAGATATAAGATTTAAAAGAGGTAAGTAGGTTATTAAGAATTAAGTGTATTATTAATAAAGAGGATATTTAAGTTTCATTACTCTACAATCATGCTTCACGACTAGGGTTTGGAGTCCAAGAATTTCCGGGCGGGAAATTTTTAAAATTTTTTCGGGAAAAACGGGAAATTTAATATTCATGTAATTTTATAATCCTATAGGAAAAAGTGTTACTGTTTGTATCGCCTAAGTGAAAATTGTACATTTACTAAAGGAATTTTTAGATGCTAATACTAAATATAAATGAAATTAGATACAAGTGATATTTTAGATTATTGAAAAACATTTCATCGGTTCGCTGATGAAAAGTCCTATTTGACTACTTTTCATTAGGAAAAAAAACGTTTTATTTTGTCCAATCACATTCCGAAAACACGAGTTTTTAACTTTATATTTCTACAATCTTTTAAACATTTTAAAATTTCATTTAAATACTCATTTTTCATTCCATAACATAGACATTTTTCAAAAATGCATCCTAAAATTGCATTTGCATTATGAATGCATTTTTTAATTGTAATATTATTTCTTAACTACTATATTAAAAGAGGACATATTCATCTTCTACATGCAGTTTAAATCATTAAAATCCGTTAACAACTTTTAGAGTTATTGATGTTTAAAGTTACACACTTTTCCGATTATTTTGACTTTTCGAAAAATGAAAATCGTGAATAAATACGCGAATTTTTTGAAATTCAAAAAAATTAGAAATTGGGATATTTAAATGGCTCCATAGGAAATATGCGTGCCAAATATGAACAATATCGGATGACCCTCCGTCAAAAAATCGTCATTTTTTATAAATCTTTCATGGAATGGACGATATATATATTTTTTTTGTTTTCAATAAGTTTATGCCCGTACTTTTTGGGTAAAGTGAAAAAAGGCTGATATTTCTCTAAAAAATGTACAAAAATACGGGAACACGAAAAACAATTTATTTAGAAGGTAAACATCAAACTATTTGAAAATTCATGTGTGAATGTTATTTTGTTTTTTAGCATATATCAACGTTCTTAATTTTTTTTAATTGAAACTTTCTTTTTAGTACCAAAAACTAAAAATTTATTTTCATTCAGTTTTTATTTGTATATTTTTATTTTTTGTTTATTTGACTATTTACTAAGTCTATCCAAAGATATAGTCTGTGCTGTTTCGTGCAAGAAGTAGAACATTATTCTCTTAAAATCTCAATCATTTCCCAGTTTTGGAGTACGGGAACACTTTTCGGTAAAATAGGGATCCCGCGTAGTCCAATTTAGGTACGGGAACAAAGCTAATATTTTACAAAATGAACCAAAAAATATTTTCTAAATCTAATTCGTAATAGATTTGAATAGAAAAAAATTTGAATGATTCAAAATATTTTTTAAGCTTGAATTGTAATATTTGTAGTGGATTCTTCAAGCAATTAATTCTTGTGAAGTTAAAGAATTTAAGTCTATGAATTAAATGTGAAAGCTTTAAAGAAATTCCTGGGAAAATAAATTTAATTCGATTTTCAAAAGTGAATTAAACAATTAAACTTTATTTTTATTTTGTGAAATATTTAAGATTGTTTAAATTTTTAATTGGTTTAACACTATAATAGTTTGTATTAATACCAAAAATATTTTCAAATGTATGTTGAAGACTTTAAATTTTTTAAATGTAATTGCGGCACATTTTTTTATTTGTCGTCAACTCTGTTCAATTCTTTGTTTTTAATGATATTAATACAAAGTATTGTAGTGTAAAACCACCTTAACTAATCATAAATTTGATTTATAATGTTGTTTTATAGTACCGAATAGAAAAAAATACATTCTATATAAAAAATCATTACTTTTTTTTAAATTTAAATTTCTCGGGATTCCCGGGAATTCCCGGGAAATCAAATTTTTTATTTCCCGTTTCCCGGGAAACAAAATATCACGGGAAACCCCAAACCCTATTCACGACTTATTCTTTTTTTTTTCATTTATTTTTCCTCTTAAAAATTCTTATATTTTTATTAAACTTTGATTTTATTAAATGCAACAAATTTCTGTAGCAATTTTTCTCAAAAATTACGAAAAACTGAGGTTAATATATTTATTATATTTGAACATATATATTTTTTTTTTGGTTTTAAATAAATATATATAGAATATAATATTTGTCTGTGTGTGTTTACATATATTTTTTCTCACCCACGTATTTTTATTAATATACATCCATATGTATGTATTTATATGAAGCAATATTACATATAAAAATTGTAATAAAGTTATAACAAAAATATTTTGTTAACTATCGTTTGAGGGTGTTAATAAAGTTTATTGAAAAAAAAAAAAGAAGGGAAAAAAGATAAATAAATAAAATTTTTGTTGGCCAGTTATTGACCGTACAAGTGGTCGGTATATAGTAAAGGAACAGTGGTATTGGATGGAAAAAGATTTACCTAAAAACATTTTTTTTTTTTTTTTTGGGTTTTTTGTAAATTAATTTTAAAAAGTGGTTAACGATTTACGGTTTTATTTTAAAAAATGAATTTAAATATAAAAGTTTTTAATAAAATTGTCCATGTAAATTTGAATAGAAAATAGAAAATTTATAAATATTTTAGTCTTTTAAAATTTATTTATAACAGAGTTATTAAATATTTTTTTTTTAAATAAATTTTTGTCTTTTTTTTTCTAATTGTTTTTATTGTTTTCAATAATTTTTTTTTTTATTTTTGAAAAATTCTTTTATGTTACCCACAGTATTTACAGAAGACTTGTTGGCACATTTACTTCTTTCTTTTTTTTATATTCAAAAGATACAATTTCCGAATGTTGTTTTGCTATAAGATAAATGTTTGCTAGTTTCCTGTAAATTTGTCTGTCAAATATCTAAAAGATAAAGAGAAATATACAAGATTTTTTGTTTCATAAAAACAAAATGATTTCATTGTCATTACTATGTTTTTTTATTATTATTTTTTTAGTTTTACTTTCAACATAAAAATGTTTAAGTAATAAAATTTCAATTTAATTTTTTTCTCATTCCAAAATTCGATTGATTTCTTAAAGACATTTATGACAATTTTAAAATTTAAATATATATATTTTTTTTTTAATTAGCAACGATTTTTAATGCAAGATATTTTTGAGGAAAACTTAAATTGCAACAAAATACACTTTTTGTGCTGCTTTTACTTCAGCGTTTAATTTAATATAAATTTTATTTTATTTACAGATATCTATGGAGGTAGCCAATTGATTAGAAGATATGGACATAGAATAATTTATCTTTATACCGGACATGCGGACGGACGTAATTATACTATCATGCAAGTACATGAGGACATAGAAAAATATATATAACATTTACAATTAAAAGACCATTATATTCTAGAAATTTTTTACTTGATAAATAAATTACTTTCTGAGTTATTAATAAAAATATTCGGGTATGTTAAATTTTTTTTTTTAGTTTTTAATTTAAAAAATATTTTATTTATATCCTAGTGTCTTAGAAACCCAAAAAAGTATTTAGAAAACTAGGTTATATAAAGTAGATTATATATTATTTACGATGGATAATTTTAAAACCATTTGATGATTTTATAATGTCCGTCCATATATCGCACTGCAATATTTGCGTTTGACATCGATGAGTGTTCTATTAGCATTTTTCAAATTAATTAAATTATTTCTGGAGATACATACTTTTGAGAATAAAATATTCCATATTGTATATCCTTGTTACTTGATTTCCCAGCTAAGTTGCCTTATTTCGTAAAACACTTCATCTCATATCGAACAATTTTACATAATAATTGTTTTTGAATTTCAAAACTTGTTCAGAGTGAGGTGAAGGGATTATTGAAATAAGGGAGTTAATAAAAAACGAAGTCACAAATTCCATTTCTCAAATGCATTCCATTCTGCCGAGTGTCCAATAAACTTTTACAAAGTATTCTTTTAATTAATAAAATTGAAAACGAGTCTTTTCTGAATTCTTGACTATAATTTTCTTATATAAATTTTTTAATACGACTAGTAATTTAAAAGTCATAGGCCTTTTAATAATGTATTCTCTAATGAACTAAGAAGCGTATGATTAATATTAATTAATGTATTTTAAATTATTTTTAAGAAAAGTTTAAATAAAATGAAGACTTTGTTAAACAAATAAATAATTTTAATGCCAGTATTATTAACAATATATTTAAAAAATTTATAAAAATTATTTTAAAAATTTGCATTAAATTAAAATTTTTGTAATGCTTATATTTGTGATCCTGTAAATCTCTCAGTGTAAAAATCTGTTATTTATAAAATTTTCTAAAATTTAGATCTCTGGGCTACAATTTCCTTCTGTAATATTTTTCCGTACATGTTATAATTAAAAACTTTTACAGACATTTAAATATTACACTCTTCTGAAAAAATTTGGGAGCGTATGATTGATATTATTTTATCTTATTTTAGTACTTTTAAAGGAATTTTTATAAAATGATAAAATGTGGAATAAAATTATTTAGTTCTTGATAATTTTTTTAATTTAATGCTTTAAATATTTTTATTTTTTTTTTTTTTTAATCTGACTTTTGAAGCTTTGTAACTCTTCCAATATAACAATAAGCTATTTATTTATATAAATTTGTAAAAGTTGGTAATATTGGCTACAATTTTCTTATAAAAACGTTTTAAATACATTCAGTAGTTTAAATGTTGTAGACCTTTAACTGGTGCTCTATTTATCTAAACACTGAAACGTATGATTAATATTAATTAATATTTTTTGTGTGATTTGTAAAATTTAAATAAAATTTTTTAACAAATTAAGATTAAATTTAACAAATGTTATATTTTTATTTCAATATTGTTAAAAAGCCATTGAAAATTTTTAAAATTTATTTATTTAATTTGTTTTAAATTTATTTTTTGTACAATATTGTCATTTAAGACCCTATTACTCTCCTTTACAAAAAGTAAGGTATCTGTTTATAAAATATTACATACCTATAATTTCCTTGTGTAACATTTTTCTATACGTCTAATAGTTTAAAAGTTATATACTTTTTTAAAATATGCTTTATTGTAGAACTGGGGAGCGTATGATTATAAATAATTAATATTATATTATTTTATTATTTTTTTTAAGGAAATTTTTAATTATATGAGAACTTTATTAAACAAATAATATGTTTTTAAATCCAGAACATTTAAAAATATTAACATTTTTAAAAATTTGTTTCAACAAATTTACTTCAAAGTTATCTTTTTATAATTATCATATTTAAGACCCTGTAATTTTCCCAATATAAAAACAATATCTTTGCTTATAAATTCTTCTAAAAGTTGGGATTCTTGGCTATAAATTTCGTATATAATACTTTTTTCTATAAGTAGTAGTTTAAAAGTTAAAGACTTTTTAATAAATGATTCTTTATGAGGACAGTGCGGCGTATGATTAATATTAATTAATATAATTTTGTGTTTTCTTAAGAAATTTTAAATAAAATAAGGATTTTATTTAACAAAAGTTTAGTTTTAAAATCTATATTATTAAAAAGTAATTAAAATTTTTAAAATTATTTAATTTTTTCAATAAAAATTTAAAAAATTAAAAATTTATTTTATTTCGAAAGCCTTATTTTTATAATTATTTTTTAAAAATGAAATAAAAACCTTGAAATTCATTATAACAAATTAAAAATCATTTAATAATTACTGTAATTATTAATTGTTTTATAATACTATTTTACTATTGTTTTATAAATGAAAATTATATTTAAATTGCCAACATTTGCTTCACATTCATATCATAATGCATTGTTTTAATAATTGTTAAAATTCATTACAATTATGGTTAAATAATAATGGCAAACGGATGGTGGCAAAGAAATATTCACAGTTAATCATCATATTTTTAATGTCTTAAATAATTTTTTTTATTTTTTTTTTTTTTTTTTTGGTATAAAGAGAAATTATTAACAAAAAATTAACTTTTAATTTTAATTGTGCAGATGAAAGCTGTTGTGTGGTTGATGGTTTTTTGCTTATCCGGTTTCACTTAAAAAAAAAAAATCTTATTTCCAGCTTATGTGAAATTTATTCTGAGAAGAATATGAAAAAAGGGAAATTATAAAAAAAAGGAAAAAAGAAATAAAAAACATCCAGCTCATAAATCAATCAATATTGTTACAGATGACGGTGATGATGGTAATGCTGCTGATAGTGTTGATGATGATGATTGTGCAGATGATGGTCGTTGGCTTAACTTGTTTTATTTGTTATGCTTCAATCAGCAATCATATGTATGTTATACTGGTATTTCTTCCTACCATAAGATTTTTATGAAGAAAAACTCAAAATACAAATATAAAAAAAAAATAATAATAAAAAAAATCTTCATATGAGTAAGACTACAATCACTTTAGCCCCCAATATATAACTATCTGACTGACTTAACTTTATTATTAAGCAATTTTCGTGTGAGCCATGTGTAAGAACTTGTGGGTTTTTAATAAGAAAGCATAAAGGTATAAGATACACAGCCAAAAAAAGTAGTAAAAGTAAGTAATTGATTTATAATATTGGGAATATAACCACGCAAGTTTAAATAAGTTAAGGCTTTTATGGAATATGTGTAGCCTTTCCCATAATTTACAAAAGTAATAAAATGAACCAAAAAGGTTAAAACAATAACTTTTAGATGTTAAAAGTTGTAAATTTCCAGCTATTATATTAAAAACTATTTTTCAAAGTATTTTTTAAATATAAAAAATGTACAATTTGTAAACAGAATCCATGATTTTTATAATCTTAAATACTAATTACAACAAAACATTAAATTTAATTTAATTTTCTTATTATATCTATTTAATTTTACTTAGATTTCCTTAGGATAAAATAATATAAATTAATACTAATCATACGCCACTTAGACCATTTAAGAGATTTTATTTTAAAAAGTCTATAACTTTAAAACTACTAAACCGATTTAAAAATATTATAGAAGAAAATCATAAGAATTTTTCAAGCCTTAAGAAAATTTAATTCATATACACCCTGTTTTTACATAAAGTAAGTTACAGGGTGGCAAACTTAGTACTAATTTAAATAACCATACGTTTCTTTTACTTTTAATTTATTACAAATTAAAAACTGTAAAGCTGCACATATTACATATCATATAAAAGCTAATTTTGTTTATTTTATAAATTTATATAAAAGTTTTTAATATTTTAAAATAATCATTAAGAAATTTTAAAGGATTTTAATGTAAAAAAGACTTAAAAATTATATTTATATGGAAAAAATTCCATGTTAGAAACTTAATATTTTATGGAATCAATTTCAATTACGGAAAGTTTAGGTTCTTTAGCACGAATATAGAAAATAATTTCAATATCTTGAGCTCTTGCATGATACTTTGGAGTAGTGGACATTACTTTCAACTAATATTAAAAATACGCTTCATTATACTGTTGAAGTGTAACTTTAAAAAGTCTATAACTTTTAATGTGTGAAAAGAATATAGAAAGAAATCTAAACTTTTAGAATATATAATTCTTTAGCAACTTTTTTTAACATAAATTAAACTACAGCAATCAGCTTTGCTTTGTGTTTATTTACTTGAGAGTTTAGTAATACAAAATAAGACACTGGGTGTTAAACTTATTTTAATATTTTATATTTTATATTTTGTACTTTATATTTTATATTTTGTACTTTATATTTTATATTTTGTATTTTATATTTTATATGTTGTACTTTATATTTTATATTTTGTATTTTATATTTTATTTTATTTACTTGAGAGTTTAGTAATACAAAATAAGACACTGGGTGTTAAACTTATTTTTATATTTTAATATTTTATATTTTATATATTATAAAGGAAATAAAATTTACTTTTTAAAATGTAAATATTTATATTTAGAACTTTTCTTTAACTTTTCATTTCTTTCACTTTTAAATTATTAAATAAAATTACATTTTAAACAAGATTTCAATAATTTTTTATTTTTTTTTTATAATTGCAATCATTTACAATTACAAATTGTTTTCTTTTCAATTGCAATTTCTATAAAAATAATTAATTAATATTAATCATACGTTCCCTAGTTCTATTTAGAGCAATTTTAAATAACCTATATCTATTAAACTACTTGTCCATTATAAAAGCCTTGTATTAGAAAAATACGGAAAAGTTTTCCAGTTTTTATAAAATTTAATTAGTAATCACCCTGTGGTAATAAAAAGTAAAACACAGGGTGTTAAACTAAGTAATGAACTATTTTGCTTAAAAAAGGCTATAATTTTTAAACTACCTGAGTATTGATATAGAAAAATGGACTTAATTTTCTCAAATCCTTATTTAAATAAAAAATAATTCTAATAATTTTTTTGGTCCTTAGATGTTACATTAACAGTATTTTTATTTTTAACCTTTTTTTCTTAATTTCTTTTATTTAATATAAAATGTTGATTAAATTTTCTAAAAATATATTTAATCTTTCTGAAAAAAGTTGACCCTTTAATTAAATTCCTTTTAAACATTCATAATTTTTAATATAAAAAAATTATTATTAAACTTAAAAATGCATTAAAACCTTTGAAACATCTGACATTAATAATAAAAACATTTCATTATTAAGAATTAAAAATAAATCTGCAGCAGTATCACTACTAATACCAAAAAAAAAAAAAAAAAAGCACTAAAGGATTCACATTTAAAAAATATTCATATGTGAATATTTTTCATTTATGAATTTTTTTTAGTATACAAATGTATTAGTACTCGTAAGTAAAAAGTGTTTTTCTTGTCAGTTTTGTGGTTTATTTTTAAGAAAATATGCATATTAAACACAACATATGGCTACAAAATCCGCTACACACAACAGCAGTGAAATTATTTTTTTGTAAAAAAGAAAAATCCTTTTTTTATACGCCTAACCATGGCATTATTATCATCATTATTTTCATGCTCTTCTTTACTATTCATATAATACACTTACATACATGTACTCCTCATATATAACCATCATCATCAACTCTTCACTTACTCACTCTCTCTCTTTCTACCTTTAACCAAACTGTAAATTTAGCATACCAAAACAATATTCATTCATTTATTCATTCACTCATGTAAAACAAAACAAAATAAAGCTTGAAAAGAGTGTTGAGATAGGCAAGAGTGTAAGTACTCATAATACTCATATATAGAAATATGGGTTGAGAGGTTTAAGCTTAACAACAATTGTTGTTATTACTGCTATTAATAATGCGTCACAACCACAACCTTTAATATAAAATGAAAACCAAACTACATTTACACGGTTAAAAACCAAAAATTTAATACGAATACATACATATAAACATACTCATTTTTTAAAGAGTATGAGATATAAGAACTTGTTTTATAATATACTCTTTTTATTTATTGTTTACATTTCTTAGCTAACAAACAATTGTTGTTGTTGTGAATCATATACACCGACATACAAACCATAAGTATATTTTTTTTACAAAACAATTTTGTTTATGTAAATTATGAGTATAAGTTTAGATTTTTAAAGGTGTAAGAGAAAGAGGGAGAGAGAGTGAGATTTAGAATGCTATAAACTAGCTGATGATGCAGAGTATATTCCTAGTAATTTAAATAATGTGAATAGAATCTCAGATTTTTTTTCGCTTTTTTTCAGGTTGTTGCCAATTTGTCAATGTTGTTTTGTTGCTTTTTACAATGTGTGTGTATAAAATATTATAATGTCCTGCATTTCGTAAGTCAGTGTCATTTTGTATGACTATTTTTTTGTTATTGTTAATGAAAAACAAGTGAAAATAATGCACATTGTTAATGTGTTGCTAGCAGGATATTTGTCATGACATGCTATACAATTGTTAAGGGAAAGACAACAATATATAAGAAAAATAAAAATAAATAAAACTAAAATTTTGAAAAAGGAAATTTAAAAGATTAATTAAAAAAAAAAACATTTTTAAAAGCAAAATTTAGAAAAAATAAATAAGAAATATTAGAAAATAAATTTTTAATATATGCATTATTTTATTTGTATTTATAATAATAATTGCTCAAACTTAGTGATTAAAACATAATATTTAAGATATTTTTAATATTAGAAATGGCTCCATGAAATAACTCCCCACGAATTAACACCCCAAAGCAAAAATGAAATAAGTCCCCAAAATTTTGTACAGAGCGCAACAACAACGATAATTGGGGCGTTATTTCATTTTTTAGGGACTTATTTCATTTTTATTTTTGGGGAGTTATTTCATAATGAAATAAATCCCCAAATATTAAGAACGAAATAAATCCCCAAAAACATTTTTGGGGAGTTATTTCATTTTCAAAAATCTTGAGATTTGGAAAAAATGCAAGATGTATACCGTTATATTTACTCTTTATATTGCCATTCATAAATAAAAATTGTTACTAAGTAATTAGTATGTAAAAGAACGTCGCGTGTTTAAGATCGGTGAATAATTAAAAAACAATGAATTTTGAAGTGATAAGTGGATACCGTAAAAATAGTCAATTACTGTATGTAATTGAACAAAAAATGTTATATGTGAAAAAATCGGTTTACAATAATACTGAAAAGTATGAGTGCAGAAATAAATCTTGCAAAGCTAGGGTCAATCTTCTTCCAGATGGACTATGTGTTCTTGCTAAAAAATATGTAGAACACAATCACGAGAATGAAGAAGAAATTTACAATGAGTTAAAAGCTCTAAATAAAATAAAAAATAATTGCCAAGATCTTTCAGGAGTTCTTGGAGGCGATAAAACGGCGATGAGTTCAATAAGATCTTCATTCCGCCAGATTTGTGAAAGGTAAAAGAAAAAGTTTTATATTTGAATTCAAATGTTAAATTCTGATTATTTCAGTGATCAAGATGCTACCAAAAAAATATCTTTTCCAAAAATTCAACGAGGATTGCAATATATAGTTAGTAAAAATTTAATTACATCGCCAAAAAATGCAATTCAAGTTGTGGAAGCATTTAACTTGGAAAATGTATGGACAACGTTTGGTTTGAGTAAAGACGAATCAAATCCAAGGCACTTCTTTACAGCATGTATAATGGAAGACAATTATTCTTTCTGTTTATTTTCTTCATTGAAAATGATAGATTTAGTGAAGGAAAATATTCCGCAACCGCAAAGGACATATTTAATGGATGCAACATTTAAAATTGTTCCGCAAGGTTGTTTCAAGCAACTCCTTGTTATATATATTGAATATTTTGAAGAGGTAAGTAAACTATTTACATTAATTTTTATTTTTCATTAATTTAAAATTTACGATATCTTCATTAGATTTTCCCAATGTTTTTTATCCTAATGGATAAAAAAACAATTGAGATATATAGTGCCGTACTACAATATATTAAAGACAATATATTTGATTTAGATCCAGCTTTTTTTGTAACGGATTACGAATCGGCAATTAGAAAATCAATAAATTTAATTTTTCCCCGAGCAAAAACTGTGGGATGTTGGTAAGTATTTATCAATTGTAATTTAATTTTTTAAAATCAATATCAAGAAATAACTAAGAAAATAATTTTTAACTCATTAAGAAAACTGGTAATTAAAAAAATTATTTTTGTTCATATCGGGTTACAGATTAAAAATTCGCGCGAATTTTTCATTTTTAAACAATTCGAATTTTAACACATTTTTTTTATGTATCAAAATATTTGATTTATGAAATAATAAGTATATTAATATTTGTTAAAAATTCGTTTTCTTTTTTAATAAAAATACTTTTTGTATTTTTGTTAGGTTTCATTTTTGCCAGGCTATTAGACGAAATATGTGTAAACGAAAAACGTTGCTTCAGTATATTCGATCATCTAAAAGTGCATCACTCTTTTTTCACAAAATAATGGCACTTGCATTACTCCCTCCAGAATTAATACGAAATGCATTTTGTGAAATAAAAACTAGTATTTTATTAATGGACAGTGAAGGCTTATTTTTAGGATTTCTTCAATACTTTGAAACACAGTGGATAAATAAGGTAAACATACTCCTATTTTTTATAATTTCATGAAATTTTTAATATAATTTGATTTCAAATTAGGTGGGATGTAATAATTTTAGCGTTTTTAATCAAAAAACCAGAACGACATCCGCTGTCGAGGCATATAATGGTGTACTTGGTCGATATGCCGAAAAACATTGTCATTTTTTTAAATTCGTGGGACTAATCAGAAACGAGGAGTTTTATAAAAGCAGACATTTTGCCATGTTGTGTGAAAGTGGAGGATCACTCAGTAAAAAAAGAAGACGACTGAACAAAGACCAAAAAATTCAAGAAGCAAGTCTTCTGCTAGAAAAAGGTAGTATAACAGTCAATGCATTCCTTTCACGAATGGTCTATGAAAGGAATGAAATATGCGTTAATATGGTACCTAAACTTGACATTTTCCAAGAAGAGAATTTAGACGATGAATTAACAGATGAGGATCTCCAACTACCAATTTCTAGCAATGAAAATGAATGTGTAGTTTGTAAAGACAAAGCTCCAAATATTGTTCTTTTACCTTGCAAGCACCTGAAAATTTGCGATGAATGCCATGTAAAGCTTTTGGCTGAAGCAGTTGCTAACAATTCACAACATTATAATTGTCCCTGTTGTAGAAATACTGTTGAAGACTCTATACAAGTATATATTTAAAAAAATAAACGTTTCTTTAAATAAAAAATATTCATATAATAAAATAAAATGGGGATTTATTTCATTCTTAAAATGGGGATTTATTTCATAATGAAATAAGACCCCAAAAATGGGGACTAATTTCATTTTTGTTTGGGGAATTACTTCATTTCGTTGGGGGTTTATTTCATTTTAAAAAATGGGGCATTGTTGCATAACGAAATAACTCCCCAAAATTGGGGACTTATTTCATTTTTGCTTTGGGGTGTTATTTCGTGGGGAGTTATTTCATGGAGCCATTAGAAATATAAAAAAAAAAAAAAAAAAAAAAAAAAATTATATTCTTTACAGTTAAAAGAACCATAAAAAAGGTTTTTTTAAACATATTTAAAATCTATTAATATATTTATTTTTAATATTTTCTTCAACTTTGAATAAAAAAATAATAATTAAAGAGCAATTAAAATCCTTTGATTTTAGAATTTATTTTTGAATTCTTTAAAACATCAAAAATATTCTTTTGCATGTAATACTTTGTAGAGTAAGCTACCAAAAAGAAAAAAACATATAAAATATCCACATTTTTTTAATAAATTTTTCTTTAAACTTCTAGAAATATTTGGCAATAATGGAAAACAACAAAACTAGTTTTGATATTCAAACGGATTAACAGAAATTAAAAAAAAAAAATTAAAATAATAAAAATTTATGTACAAATAATAACAACAACAATAGAAAGGGAAGACAACATTAAACAAAAACAAATCAAATAAATATTGTCGTTCAAACCCGGCCATATGACGCCATACACTATCGCACAATGATTCCAAAACTACTTTTTATAAAAAATAATTTTGTAACTTTAAAGATATCTCTGACGTGAAAGTACTTCAAAAAATTATTTTGAAAGATTTTCTTAAAATATTATTTTTTTCATTCTAACCTCAAAATTTATTTTTGTTAATTTAAGGTTTTATTCAAAAATTTTAATGTGGTTGTTGTCTACATATTTTTAGAAATAATTGATAGTTTTTATTTCTTTAAAATATTTGTTAATTAAAATTTTTTTCAACCTAACCTCAAACTTAATTTTTTCCAATTTAGCGATTTTAAAAAAAATAATAATAATAATAATAATGCCATTGTTTTCTTTTTTATTTTAGAAGAAATTGGCCATTAAAATTTATTGGAAATTTACATTAACTAAATTTTTTTTCGACCTAACCTTAAAATTTATTTTCGTCAATTTAGAGATTTTTCAAAAAATTTTAATGCCGCTGTACTATACACATTTTTAGAAGAAATTGACCGTTAAAATTTTTTGAGAATTATCATTAATTAAATTTTTTTTATCTAATATTTTCATTACAAATTGATTTTAATATTTTTTTTCGACTTAACGTCAATTTTAATTTAAATTTTTTTTTTTGGAAATTAATTGCCTTAATTAAAATCTTTAAAAAGTTTTTTTTTTTTTTATTCTACTATTTTCAAACTTGGAACCTGTACTTTGTTCAAAAAGTTTACATGGACAGACAGCGGGACGGACGGACGGAAATTGTTAAATATACTAATTTAGAAGATATACTTTAAAGTTAAGGTTTTTGGAGCTCTTGCTGTGTTTATAAACATCAACATAAAAAATTAAGTGAATATTAGAGAAATATTTTATTTTTATTTTTAGACTATAATGCGATATACTTATGTAGAAACATTTTTTGAGATTATGAAATTATTTCTTGGTCCATAAAATGATGAGTTCTTAAAATATTTTGAGGCCCACTGGATATTAGTATTAAACAATTGAATTGCTTTCATTTGACATTAATATTAACGTAGTTTAACTATGCGATAGTTGTTAGCTAGTTATTTGTTAGTTGGTGTTTTAAATATTATTTATTTAAAAAAAAATTTCAAAAATTGGTTGTTAAATGTTAAATTGGTTTAAATGATTTTTTAGAGGAATGAAAGACTGATATTTATTTTATATAATACATAAGAAATAATAGTAAAAATATCATGTTATTATCTCTTTTTGTACAATTTTAAAAGTCTTTAGAAAAAGTTTATTATTTTCATAAAATCTGCATTTTTGAACTCGTTTTTTTTTTTGTACGAGCGGGAATATTTAAGTGCAAAATCAATCTTAACTGATTAATTGCTTTACATTTATCATTATCCTCACTAGTTTTTCTTAAAATAGAAATTGAACAAGATTTTCATGAAATCGGAAATATAAAACAATTGCTAGGAAGGCAGTTATGTTACAAAATAAATTTTTTTTGGGTCATAATATTATACAAAGAAGTCATGGTAACTGACTGGAAACCTGGTAGTGGAAAAAAATAGTATTTTCAGGCTGTAACACTCAGACAAAATAGAAAGGATTTTGAGAGAAAATCATCTCATCTCTGAAAGAAAAGTATAAGAAAAAGTTAATTGCTTTGAATCTTTATTAGAAAAGTAGAAAAGAAATTTAACCTTTAGACGATGAAACGTTCGTACAGGCTGACTTTTTTCAACTTGATGGCCAGGAATTTTTTGTTGCAAATGTTAGAGGGAATGTAACAGAAAAATATCCTATGTATCAAAGAAATCAAAATTCCTAATAAAATTTTTTATTTGGGAAGCCATATGCATATGCAGAAAGAAGCTTTTCATTTAATAAAAATGATTCCATTAATACAGAAATATACGTAAATGAGTGTCTTTGTAAAATACTACTCCCTTTCCTAGTAAAATACACATAGAAAACAAATTTGTTGGAAAACAGTTAGAACGATGTAAATTTCATAACTCTAACCAATATTTAATTATAATTATTAAAAAATTATGAACCCAGCAATCTTTTAACATTTATAGCAATTTAGTTAATGTGCTAGATTTGAGGTCACTTTAAAAGTAAATTTAATTAGATAAACCAATATGTGCTTTTTAAAATGATTTAATAAAGGCAACCGAATTTTAGTACTTCGAATTGGCAACTCCAACCATTTAGTTTATGAAATGTAAGGAATTTTTCGTTTAATAAAGATAAAAAACTAAATTCGGTATTTACAATAGAAATTAGTTTATAGATTGTTGACATTTTAAAAATAAATTATTATAATTTTCTTTAAAAAAAATTTAAAATTTTTCTCTGCTTTTTTTGTATTAAAAACAAAAAATTCTTAGGCTAGGTCAATAGCTATATATAGATTTGGTTGTAAGTATAAGACCCAATTAAATTTTATACTACAAAAGCTAAAATGTAAGCTATGTTTTATAGTTAAAGCACATTTTTCAATGTCAATGGAGTGGCGAAGCAGAATATGGAGAATATCTATCCAAGTACTTGAAAGTCAACAAGAATAACAGCAAGCCGTGGTTGTACCGGGATCATTAAATTAAAACTGTTATTTAACAAGAATTGAGATTATCTAGAAAAGAGATTATCGAGGAATTTTCAATTTACCTTATAAACAAGAGTAAGAAACCATCAATAAAGTTGTTGTAATCATCCCTTTGATATTATTCATTAATATTTTCTATATATAGTTATCTCCAGTTAATATATTGAAAAATTAATGATAACGATGAACTAAATTTCCGCGATGACAACCAACACCATTCCAAAATTAATTATTATAGGATATTTTGCTAAAAGTAAGTGTTATAAAGATCACTTTTAAATTCGTTCACATATTTTTCCTATATTCCTAGATTTTCTTAGCAGCAACATTATTGTCGAGGCTTTAATATATAAGTTTTCCAGGAAAACCTTATGTGAAATTTATTATACAAACATAGTTTTCATAATAAAAACATATTATTTGAAAAAATATATATATATATATATATATATATATATATATATATATATATATATATATATATATATATATATATATATATATATATATATATATATATATATATATATATATATATATATATATATATATATATATTAAGCCGGTCTAATATTCTTATGTATATTTTGTGGAATATAACCCTTGTTATAACCAAATTGCCTTTTATAATTCAGTTGTACCTACCGTAATATTCAGTATTCCCTATCGAATTATAAAATAGTACGTGCAACCGACAAAATTCGATTGGCTAAAAATTCGGTTGTGACAAAGAATCTGTTTTCTCTGTGTACTGTGTATCCGTTTTTTTTTTTTTTTTTTCAGCCCTATACTCGCTTCTTCCTGATTTCAGCAATAAAACAATGGACTGGTAACTAAGAAACTCTTAGTGTTTTTACCGAAAGAGTCTAATTCATCAAATTGTCCGGAACTGCGTTCAATTGAAAGATATTAAGCTCTAGTAAAAAATAATATAAAGGAGTGACCGAAACACAATAAAACCTTTAATTTTAAGAATTTAATTGTTATAAAACATTTTTTGTAAAATTTATTTCAATATTCATTAAAACTTTCTTATGTGTTTTAAACGTTTTTTTTTTTTTAATTTTCCTTTAAATTAATTTCCCTTTTTACTTCCTTTTTTATCTAAAAAAAATTTTCTTACATTTTCACTTCAAAAATTTCTCTTGAAAGAAAAAAAATATAGAAATTAAACAAATTAAATTAATTTTCAATATCCTTTAACACCTTCACATTACTTGACTACGTCAAATGAATATTAAATGACATTATGTTCACATAATTTAACAAATTTCTTGTAGTATTTTTTTTTTTTTCTTTTTAAATTATTTAACATAAAAATTCACTTTTTTAATTAACTAGAAGTCACGAGTTGTCTGACAGTTTTTGAAATATACAAACAAATACAAACACACCTACACTTTAGTTCATACATTTAAGACTCAAGTACTCAATGTATAAAAAAAAAAGTAAAAGTAATTGTATGTGTGTAATTATATTATATTTATAGGTGTATTTGAGAGTTTGTGTGTGTATGTGGATATGTATGAATATGCAGGGGAAAATGAATTTATGATGACAGCTGCTTTATATAAGTAAAACAAAACACTGCAGTTGTTAGTGTTTTTTTATAGGAATTGTATGACAGTTTTAAAGGTGTTGCATACATATACATACGTGTTTCATGCTTAAATGCGTATAAATAAGTGTGTGGAAAAATTTTTGTGGAGATGTGTATGTAGTTGTATTTGTTTACCAACATATTTTTATAAAAAAAAAAAATTAATCAAAAGACAAGAAGGGTTTAAGTATTAAAAGAATTAAAGACAAATTTTTAAAAATTTATTAAAGAGGAAAACCTAGATGAAAACAATTTATTTTTGCATTTAAACTAGAAATTATATATTTCCTTTTTAAATTTATAAAATCTTTAAATTATTTTTAAAATATTTCATAGAATTTTGTTTTCTTTTATCTTCTAATTTTTAAATTTAATATATTTTGTAGAATTTTCTTTAAAATGTATTAAGTTAAAACATATAAACTTAAGGCGTATGATTGATATTCATTTAATTTTTCAATTAAAAATAAATCATATGCCCCACAGTGACACCCTTTGCAAAAAAAAATAATGGTACTAAATCTATATCTTCTAAATTTTCATGCAAATTGAATTTAAAGTTTTTAAGAATTGGAAGAAAATTTAGTGGAAAATTTTTAAATTTATAATTTCAAAGAAAAATTTATTTAAATTAAAAAAATTATAAAAAATTTCTCGCTAAAACTATCAATATGATTTTAGGTACACAAATAGCTCAATATCTTTCTAATATACCACAATAAAAATAAATTTAGAAAAATTAATTTTTATAGGTTTTTTTATGTTCTAAAAAAATATCCTTCCAAAAATTTGACTTTTTTCATAAAATATGTTATCCTGTCTATATTTTTGATTGTGCAGGAACAAGTGTAATGTCAAATGAATTAATATATAGGTGGTTAACAAAAATATTTCTTAAATTTGAAAAATCTTGCATGAAAAATTTTTTTGAGTCCGCTAAACTTGAAATTTTGTTCAAAATTTCACTATTTTCGAACAATGCTGAAAGTAGAGTGCAACTCTCAATCTAATAAAAATTTATTTATTATGCTTTCTCAAAGCCTCGTCTTTTGAAGTATGTGAAAGAATTACTTTTTTTTTCTTAAATTAAATTTTGAGAAAAATTGAAAGAAAGTGCTCTGACTTTTTTGTAAAAATAAATTTAAAAAAATATACATTTTTCGTATTTAATTTAAGTCTTGATTTTGATAATTTTCACGACTAAACACATTGAGATCAATCAATAAGACGTATTTTTTTTTTTTTAATATATTTAAAATTTTAAAATAAAAAAATTGTACAAAAAATTATTTGAATGAAAAAAACCCAAAAAAGTCAAGGCAAAAAAATAAACAAAAATTACAAATTCAAGCACGTAGTTTTTTAACTATAAGATTAAATTTTACTCCGTCTCATTAAGTTCTGTACAAAGGTTTTAAAATCTTTTAAATCAAACTTAAATAGTAGAAGTTAAAATTTTTTAATAATTAACATACTCAGTTTTGACAACCTGTAGCTTATTTCGTATTATTACAATGTGTCTACGAAATGATTTTTGTAAAAGCTTAGGTCCTCTTCTATAAATCTGCAATACATATTTATTTTATCCAACCAGTAGTTGGGGAGATACAGATTTTTGAAAATTTCTTTTGTTTGGTTGCTCTAAGTGACGTATGATTACTATTACTTAAGAGGTCGCTTCAGAAAATTGCCCATAATTTGTAAAATAATAATGATAAAATACAAATTTCAACAAAAAATCAAAAGTAATTTAAACCCAAATATTTACGATCGCTTTGTTTTAAAAGTATTTATTAATAATAATTATGCGCCCCGTAATAATTTTCAATCTTATTAAAATATTTTTCACATAAAATTTAAAGGTAATTTTCTTTAGTAATAACAATTTACAATTAATTTTAAATTTCATTACCTCAGGCGTATGATTAATATTAATTTTTTTAATTTAAAGCATACATCTTTGTTTCTCTTTTAATCTCTTTTCATTTGAAATCTTTTGAATATCATTCCTTCAATCACATAATCACTCAATACTGAAATCTTTAGCTTAACAAAAAGCCCTGCAATTCACTTATATAAGTCGCCCTTTTTATGGTTTTACTTCAACTGCAAATGCCACATAACTGTCAAGATTTGTCATGACAAATTGTCATAGTAGTAATAATAGTTTATATTATTATTTTAACACTATCATTGTCAGTAAAACTAACTATAATATTATTTACTTAACAAATACACAATGCCATAAACTAAATACATTTGTAATAATATTGTTAGTTTTAGCAGCATTTTATAGTTTATAGCAGCTTAAAAGGAATTCAAGTAACAATAGAGGACTAAGAAAACATTTGTTACTTATAGAGGAATGAAATAAAAACGCTGCAGGTTAGGAGTTACTAAGGAAATTCTTTTAACAGGGGATTTTAAAAGGAGATGTTTTAGAAGGATTTTTTTAAAGAACAAAAGGGAGCAGCAGATTTAATTAATATTAAAAATAAGTTTTTGGAATTTATGTTATTAAAACAAGAGACAGTTTTATATTCATAAATGTTATATCTAGCAATACAAGGACGAAAGGACGGACAGATGGAAATCGTTATTTGAATAAAAAACAAAAGACAGTTTTATATTCATAAATGTTATATTTAGCAACATAAGGACGGAAGGACGGACGGACGGACGGACGGACAGAGGGACATCTTTATTTAAAATCTCCTTGCTATAAAGATTCAGAATATATATAAGTTATTTTTGAAGTCTTAGACCAAAGGGTATAACGAAGCTCAAATGCTTAAAAATGTATTAATTTTTATTAAGAAAAATATCTTTCTTTTCTTTGAAATTTATTGTAATTTTTAACAATATTTTAATAACACACTCTGTGTTAGTTACAATCTTCTGTATCCTTTATGGCCACAAACTCTCTTTTACTCTTTCCTCTCTCTCTCTTCAACACATTCTCACAAACAGGAAGAAACTAATTTTCAAAGGATATAAAGATTTATTATGATGACTAATCAATCACATTTTTTAATATAGACGATTTATAATTTAATGGTCTATTTACAACACACAATGGGGCAGGAACAAAATATTTTAGAAACAAATCTATAATTTATATAATCGTAGCTGAAGAATATTCGAACTCTCAGAAGCCTACAATGGGACCTACTACAAATCAGTGCGAATTGAAATCTATGGCAGAGCTAAAGAGAAGGGCCTACGCTTTAAGAAAAACTAAATTGTAGTCACCCTGTAGTAATACAAGATAAGCTACAGGGTGTTAATTTTGACCACCTCAAGTAAGAAAAAGTTTAAAAAAATTCTTAACTTATACAAATCAAAGATTTGAAAACCATTTAAGGTTTAAATTTAACATCAATTTTTTATTGTTTCACTTAATTCCATTTCGTTCCCATGCTAGAAAATTTAGAATTATTTAAAAATCCAACAAAATATTGTTGTAGTTTCTTGTTTAAAATCTGCTACAAACATTTTTCCTAAAGAAAATTTTAAATTTTCAAGGTTTCACTAATTCCATTTTGTTTCTTTAACAGATTGTGTAGTTTTATAAATAATTTCTTCAATACTTTGTTACTTTTTCCTGAATAACTAAAAATGATTATTGTTTTTCAATGTTTCCATTTTGTACCTTGGGTAATTTTTAAGTAAATATTTCTTATTTATGAAATGTTTAGTTTTCTTAATAAAACAATGAATACAGAAACAATTTTAGAGTGTTTTTCCCAATTCCATTTCGTTCCCTTAATATATAATTTCAATTTATACTAAAATGTTACAAAATATTGTTGCTAAAGATATTATCTTAAAAAAAAAAAAATACAAAATTTTTAATGTTTCACTAAATTCCATTTCGTTCCTTTAATGGAATTTAAAGTTTTTAAGGCATTTCTCTTCGTTTTTTAAATATATTCTTCAATATTTTGTTACTTTTCACCGAACAAGTAAAAATGATTACTATTTTTCAATGTTTCACTTTTTCCATTACGTTCCTTTGGTTATTTTTTAAGTAGATTTTTTTTAATAAAATTTTTAGTTTTTCTTAGTAAATAAATGATAAAAGAAACAATTTTAGAGTGTTTCACTTAATTCCATTGCGTTCCCTTCTCGAAAAACTATATTTCCATAAAAATAAGTGAACATTTTTGTATTTTATTTCATAAATATGTAAATTTCCTTCTATATAAATAATTTCCCTTAATAAAAAATTTAATTTTTTTCGTATTTCCTTTAATTCCATTTCATTCCTCATACAATATTTTTCAATTTTTATAATTTTACTACTTATTTTTAATAATTTCTTTTAAAGATTCTTATATTTCTGAAAAAAAAAAAAAAAATGAAATTTAATCACAATTTTTCAATGTTTCACATAATTCCATTTCGTTCCCTTGTTGAAAAATTATATATTTCCGGTAAAATAAATAAACATTTTTATATTTTACTAAATAAATTCATCTATAAATATTTTCCTTAAAGACCATTAAATTTTTTCATATTTCTCTAAATTCCATTTCGTTCCTTATAAAATATTTTGTCAGTTTATATAATTTTACTACTTTTATCTAATAAATTCTTCACTGGTTTCATATTATAAACTGAAATTGGTGATGAATTTTCAATGTTTCAACTAATTTCATTTCGTTCTCTAATAGAAAAACTTTCTATTTCCGTAATAATATGTCAAAATTTTTATATTTTATGGCATTTTAAAAGAAAAATAGCTTTTTTAAAGAAAAATTAAAATTTTTCATGTTTCACTAAATTTCATTTCGTTTCTTATATAATATTTTGTCAGTTTACATAAATTTACTACTTTTTTCTAATAATATCTACATAGTTTCTTATTTTTCTGTAAAAAAACTTGACTTAAGCATAATTTTTCAATGTTTCACTTAATTCCATTTTGTTCCTTAAGAGATTTTTAAACAAATTTTGGTGTTTCTCTAAAAATTAAATCTTTTTCTAAAAAAATATACTTTGTCTTATAAATTTTTAGATATAAAATTAACTTTATTAATGTTTCACTAAATTTTATTTCGTTCCCTACGTAATATTTTGTAATTTTACAACTTTTTTCTAATAATTTTTTTATAGTTTCCTATTTTCTAATTAATCATAATTTTTCAAAGTTGCACTTAATTCCTTTGCGTTCCTTAAGTGATTTTTAAGAAAATTTTGCGATTTTTAAGAAAATTTTTATATTTTCTATTAAAAAAATGCATTATTTTATAATTTTTTTATGTTTTAATTCATTTTATTCTATTTTCTAGTTCAAAATCTTTTATTATTATTATTATTTTTTTTTTAATTTAAAATAAAGGTTTCATTTTACAATTTTAGTTGACTTTAATATTTAAAAAATTCCCTTGAGTTTTAGTTACTTATTTCAATATTCATATTTAAGTTTCTATTTTAACAAAGTATTTTCTTATAAATAATTTTTTTATTATTTTTCTAAGCTTTTAAGCCAAGCATATCAATAATCATTTAAAATTATTTCGCCAAATTTGATCGATGTGTTTGTCCTTTATTATTTGCTCCCTTTTTTTTTATTTATTTTACCCTTAAAAGCAAAAAAAAAAAAGAATTTTCTTCCCCATTTAACTATTTAAAAATTCGCACAAAAAAAATCTAAAGAAAACGGAAGACAAACAAATACTTGAAAGCGGGAAAAGAAAACTGTTGTAACCTTTTTTATTTTTCACTTCCTTTTATTCTTTGGAACAGGTTAAATTTATAAGCTTTAAGTTTTTTTTTTTTTTTTATTTTCTCCACTTTCCTGTTTATAGTCTTTTTATATATGTATTTCGTTGTTGTTTAATATTATGATTGAATTGTAGCTGCTCTTTGCTAGTCACTAAGTCATAATATTTTTTAGCAACAAGTTCTCAATTTGCGTGAGTGCTTGCTTGCTGACTTAAGTCATAAAAAATAATATTTTGTTGTTTTATTTTATTTTTGTAATACTTTTTTTTTTTTTTTCTTGTGCAACTATATCGTGAAACAAAGGTGTAATGTTATGAGCAAATGTCCTTGAAGATTATCTTTGATAGCAAGCAGCTTGAGTAATAAATAGCTTTGGGATTTTGAAATAGTCTACAATAAGTTTTATTTCTTGTTGCTTTTATTTTATCACTTTTTAATGGATTGATGTAGTAAATATTATGTTTTAGTGAGGTAGACTAATAAAATATTTTGAGTTTTTAAGAAACTTACCCTTTTCAAAATATAATCAGTAGAGAGAAGATGAAAGCTGTAATGAAAAGAAAATTTTTATGAAATTAATGGAAATTTTTTAATAAAAATTAAATTAATTTTAAATTGTACATAATTTTTAATTTATTAAAGAGTTATTAAATAAAATTTGTTCTAAAAATAGTTCATACATAAAAATATATACTATAAATAAGGTCTCAATTACTTTTCAAATTTAATTTATTTTAGAATTAAAAACAAAAAAAAGAAATTTAGGTAGTCAATTTTAACCCACTGTAACTTTTTCCATAATCACTACATTGACCTATTTTGGCCATATAATGAAGACTTAACTCCTCTTCTTTTCAAGTTTTTAATTTCATTTAAATCGTTTTATTATTCTGGAAGTTATTAAATAATTTCTATATATTTTTCTTTTGGTCTCAGTGACGTATGATTGATATTAATTAATGGCTAATTTTACATATTTCACCATAACTTTTTTAATATTAAAGATAACATAAAAATTTCTTTTCCTTATAAAATTAAAGACATTAAAGCATCTGTGGACAAAAACTTTGATTTAAAAAGTAACAGAATTAAATACAAAAAAAATAAAAATAAAAAATAAGTTTTTAAAAACTATTTTTTTCAAACTTTAGGAAATTAGTTTTTATTAACTCAAGAGGTTCTTGTATTCATAAATATAATATTTATTGAAAACATAGCTTTCTGTTTTTTCATCTGCCGAATTTTATCAAGATTGTTTCATTGTTTTAGCATTTTCTAAAGAGGCGTATAATTAATATTAATTATTATTAAATTTTATTTATTTCTCTTTAAATTTTTTTAATAAAATGTATAAATTTTTAAACTATAAACAAAATAAAGATTTCGAAATTTTTAATTCAAACAATATTTTACGTTATACATTTTGACCTGATATAACTTTCTCCATAATCAAGCCATTTAACACATTTAATCGTAAAATAGAAGCCTAACTCGTCTTCATTTAATCTTTAAAAATTTGATTTAAATTATTTCATTATTCTAGAAGTCATTACATAATTTATATATATTTATATATTTGTCCCTGGTAGCGTATGACTGATATTAATTATCGTTTAATTTTACTTATTTAACTATAACTTTTCTAATTTTAATCATAAATTTGTTATTCCTTTTGCTCATAAAACGTAGGACTTTGAAGCATTTTTGGATAAATAATTTTATTTAAAAGGCAACAAAATTAAATAAAAAAATTTATTATTCTAAAAGTTATATATATTTTTTTTTAAATTCTTGAAAATCTTTTTTGAATATCTAAAGTGTTTTCGTTATTCATAAATTTTATATTTCTTGTTATTATTATGAAATCTTATCTATTTGTTCTTTCTTCTGCTAAATTTTATAAGGATCGTGTCATTATTTTTTTGCATTTTTTCCTAAAGACGTATGATTGTTTCTAATTAGTGTTAAATTTTATTTCTTTTTTAGTAAAATAAATAAATTAAATATTTTTTGTATAATAAAACTTAGGACTTTAAAGCATAATTTTATTATAATGAAGATAATAGCACTATTTCAACTGTATTCTCTGGAGGCGTATGACTAATATTAATTACAATTCATTTAATTTATTTTTTTATAATTTTTTTAATAAAAGAGATGAATTAAATATCTCTTTTGTTCGTGAAAGTTAATAATTCAAGTTTTCTTTTAATATTAAGAAATATCATTTTGTAATTTTATAATATTCCTTAGAGGCATTTGATTTGTAATAATAATAATAATTATTATTATTATTATTTTTTATTTTTTTTTTTTTTCATTTTATCCATTTCTCTATTACTTTTTTAATGTAAAAGATATAAATTAAATATTTCTCTACTTAAGTTTTTATACCTAACTTTATTTTAAAAATTATTGTAAAAATAATTTTCATTTAATTTTAAAAATTAATTGAACTGAAGAAAATAATGTTCAATTTCCAGAGGTGAAAATTGAAACTCAATAGCTTATTACAGATATAAAACTTAACTTGTTCCAAACCACTGACTAAAAGCTTAACTTCTGCTTTCTTCATATTCTTAATGTTATATATAATTTTCATTTAATTATTATGTAGAACCTAGTGACGTATGAATAATATTAATTATTGTTTAATTTTTATAAATTCAGCTATAACGTTTTTGATAAAAGAGATATATTTATAAATTATTCTAGTAATAAATTTTAAGACTTTAACGACACTATTAATAAATGATTTGAACAAAAGTAAATAATAAAATTTATTAACTATTAATATAATTTTTATATAATATTTTAATTTCAAACGCTTTTGATGAATTTTAAAAAATCTGTCCTCAATTTTTTAACTAGTTTTTTTATTGTACATAATTAAATTTAAGTATCTAAAAATTTTAAAGGTTTTAATTGTAAATAATAGATATTTTCTTAACAAAAATGGTGACGTATGATTAATATTAATTATTGTTTAAAGACTTTAAAGCTAGTTTTAATAAAAGGATTGGGTTTCAAAAAATAAGTTTGCGAAGTTTAAATTAAAATATTTTAGGAATTTTCTTAGCAAAACTGGTGACTTATTATTAATATTAATTATTATTTCATTTTAAATAATTAAAAGTTATAGTAAATTTTTTAATGTAAGAGATACATTTAAAAAATCCTCCTATAAAAAATCTTAAGACTTTAAAGCAGTTTTTAGTAAATAATTTGAGTTCAAAGAAGCTAAATAAAATATAAAATTATTATTATTATTATTATTATTATTATTATTATTATTATTATTATTATTATTATTATTATTATTATTATTATTATTATTATTATTTAAGAAAATTCTCTGTTTTCAAAAACAAATTTAAAAATTTATAATATATTTTAGAGACAAAATTTGTATGTAAAAATGTTTTTAAAAAACATTTTAAACTCAAAAGTTGTTACAGGTCAATATTTCTATTTCAAAATATATTTTTTAATTTTTATTTAATTTGTGCCTTTTTATTTTTAAATGCAAATATTTTAACTTTAAATTAAAATTTTTCTTAACAACAATAACTTAAAATGAATTAGTTCAGAAGGCGTATGATTAATATTAATTACTGGGTCGTTTTATTTAATTTATTACAACTTGTTTATTAATAAAGGTATGTTCGATATGTATTTTGTTAATACATCTCAAGACTTTAAAGCAGCTTTCCATTTAAAACTTTTATTAATTATTATTAATGAAAAAAAAAATTTTATTTTTTTATTTATTTACTTTTTATTTTATTTTATTATTATTATTATTATTTTTTTTTTTTCAATTAAAAATTATGATTTTAAAAATAAATTTATTAAAAATGAATTATTTTACTTAATTCACTATAACTTTTTTTAGTATGAGAGGAAAATTGTCTAATTTTTGGTTAACAAATCTAGACTTTTGAGAAACTACTTTTTTTTACGAATATTTCATAAATCATTTTTTATATTTCATTTAAAAAATTATTAAATTTTCTTAAAGAAATATTTCATTAATTAATTTATATTTGTTCAATTTTCTCTCTGCTATAATTTTGTCTAACTAAACATTAAAGTCCTTATTAATTATAACAATTTTAAACTTATTTATTTGCAATTTATTCTTCAAAATTTTTAATTTACTTATTGTTTAAAACTATTATTAATTTCTTGTTTACCTTAAATTATTGTCTCTAACTATTTAATGACTTGTAATAAATTTATTATAATTTTCAAAATTTATGTAATCAAACTTTAGCTAAAGTTTTCTTTAATAAATTATCAATACGATAAATAATTGCTTAAAAATTTAAATGTGTTTAATGAGGTGTATGTTTGTTATTTACTTTAAGTTGGTTAAAATAAATTTCTTTTAAACTTTTGTAAATAATCGAAGATATAAAATAAATTTAACATGAAAACAAAAAGTTTAAAAGGTTTTAAAAGAAGTTAAGAAAAGGAATTTAAAATAAAAATAAAATTTAAATAATTCCAAAAATCTAAAAAAATATATATAAGAAAAAAAGTTTCAAAAAATTTATAAGAAAGTTCACCTTACTAACCAAATTTTGTTAACAAATTATGTGACTATTTAAATAGTATTTTCGCAGTTTGAAGCCTTAAAGTCTTCAGCTTTACTATAAAAAGTTATTTATTAAATTATTTAATAAACTAAAGAATTATAATTAATTTAGTAAAATAAATCATTAATTAATATCACTCATACGCTCTGCTATACCTTAAATTTCAAATAAACTTTAACGGAATATTTTCTATACAAAATTTTATTTATTTCCTTAATTTATATTCTACATAATTTATTTTTAATTCACACTTTTCTAAAATTAAAAAATAGTTTTGCATTATAAAAAAAAATCCACTATTTATAGTTTTGCTAAAGAATCCTTAAGTATTTAATGCCTTAAAAAACACAAAATTTTATTGACTTTTTATATTTCTTCTCCCCTTTCCCCACTTCCTACTTTAAACAAATTTTTAGCTCCCACTAGAAAACATATACTATATCGCCATCATCATCACCAGTAGCAGTAGCACTTGTACACTTCAACAAATTAATGCAGTCAAGTGTAAATTTTCCATAATCCTGTTGTATATGTAAATATTTGTAAAAGTATAACAATTTACATACATATGTATTCACACTCTCATATACATATGTATTTGAAAAAAAAAAAAAAAAAACAAGCCCTTGAGCTATGAGACTATGCTTTAAAAGAACGTTAAACTAAATTTAGTGTCATATATTTAGTATTAACTTTATAAAATATGTTTAACAAAGTTTTCATATTTTGTTGATTTTTTTTTTTTTTTTCTAATATATTTTATAGAGAAACATTTATTTAATTTCACTATAGCTTTGGCTAACGATACTCTTATGGTGAGTAAATATTTTGTAGATTTAGGAAATATTGATTTTAAATTGAAATGAAAATACTTTTAGAAAATAAAACACCTGTTGCTTAACTGAGATTTTTTTTTTTTTTTTTATTTATTTTTTTTTTTTCCTACACTTAATTAATTTATTGATTTTGAGTAACAATTTTAAGCGAAAATTAAATGTGTAGAGAAATTTTATTATATAGAGAAATGTTTATAGTTTAAGTTGAAAAAATTATTGGGAAAAAGATGAAAATTTATTTAAGAAATAAAATATTACTTTTCAATTATAGAATCTAGTTTATATAGACTAGACTATAGTTTATACTATAGAATAAACTATAGTGTATACTACAGACTAAACTATAGTCTATACTACAGACTAAACTATAGTCAATATTATAGACTATGCAATAGTCGATATTATAGACCAGTCTATAATCGATATTATAGACTAGACTATAGTCGATATTATAGACTAGACTATAGTCGATATTATAGACTAGACTATAGTCGATATTATTGACCAGACTATAGTCGATATTATACACTAGACTATAGTTGATAATATAGTCCAGACTATAGTCGATATTATAGACTAGACTATAGTCGATATTATAGACTAGACTATAGTCGATATTATTGACCAGACTATAGTCGATATTATACACTAGACTATAGTTGATAATATAGTCCAGACTATAGTCGATATTATAGACTAGACTATAGTCGATATTATACACTAGACTATAGTTGATAATATAGTCCAGACTATAGTCGATATTATAGACTAGGCTGTACGCTATATTATAGACTAGACTATAGTCTATATTATAGACTAAACTATAGTCGATATTATAGACTAGGCTATAGTCGATATTATTGACCAGACTATAGTCGACATTATAAACTATGCTATAGTCGATATTATAGACTAGACTATAGTCGATATTATAGACTAGACTATAGTCGATATTATACACTACACTATAGTCGATATTATAGACCGGACTATAGTCGATATTATAGACTAGGTTATACGCTATATTATAGACTAGACTATAGTCTATATTATAGAATAAACTATAGTCGATATTATAGACTAGGCTATAGTCGATATTATTGACCAGACTATAGTCGACATTATAAACCATGCTATAGTCGATATTATAGACTAGACTATAGTCGATGTTATAGACCAGACTATAGTCGATATTATAGACTAAGCTATAGGCTATATTATAGACTAGACTATAGTCTATATTATAGGCTAAACTATAGTCGATAAAATAGACGAGTCTATTTTTATACTACAGTCGATATTAAAATCGAGTCTATAGTCGATGTTATGGACCAGACTATAGTCGATATTATAGACTAGATTATAGGCAATATTATAGACTAAAGTATAGTCGATATTATAGATTAGACTATAGTCGATATTATAGGATAAACTATAGTCTAGTCTACAATACTGACAATAGTCAATGTTGTAGACTAGACTATAGTCTATATTATAGACTAGACTATAGTCTATATTATAGACTATATTCTAGACTATAGTCTACATTAAAGACTAGACTTTAGTCTATAGACTAGACTATAGTCTATTTTTATTTTATAGACTAGACTATAGTTTATAGACTTAAGTATAGTCTATTTTATGAACTAGACCATAGTCTATTTTATGGAAAAAACTGTAGTCTATTTTATGAACTAAAAATTACCCATATTATAGATTAGGAAATAGTCCTTATTACACAGTCTTTGTTGTTTGACTAGAAAATAGACTTTAGTCATGTCGGTAATATATTTTATAGTTTAATTATTTTTATTTTTTTATTTTTTTTTTTTTTTTTTTTTTTTGTGGGTGGAGGTTTTAGTCTTTTCTTCATTTAATTTTTTATCATTATAATTTCATTTAATTTTAAATTATAAGTTTCGTTTTCTCTTTAATCATAACTATAGATTATTTGTTATAGAAAAACCACCCCTTTAATTATATAATGGCTTTGACCTATTGATTATTGTCTTTGACACATGTTTTACATATATTTTGTATTAAAAACAAAAATAATAATAAAAGGGAAATTTTTCATTGTCATTATAGAATATAATACAGCGTTTAATGTTGTGTTTATAATACAATATTTATAAACAATTTTCTACTAAAAACAAAAACAACTACAATTTAGCGTTTTATATATATAAGAGTTTATAATAAATTTAAAGGTAAATTCGTTATATGTCAATATAATAAAAATTTAGTTCAATAAATTTTAGTTGTTTTAATAAATTTATGTCAATGTCTTTTTAGTTTAATTTATTAATTTTTGAATATATGAAATATGAATATAAAAGTTTAATATTTGTTAGATGAATAGAAATAAATAATTAAGTTTTTAAATGGTCAGGTTTATTTTGCAGTAGCTCTCTTAGTCAGTAGACAGGGTATGTAGGATTATAATTTTATTAAATTTTGTTTTATTCTCTATAAACTTTTCATACAAAATTTTTAAATCATTTAAGTAGTTTAGAAGGTATCCAGCTTTAAAAGAGTTGATATATTTTAAACTATGTTACGTATGATTAATATTAATTATATAGTAATTTTAAGTAAAATTCTATAACTTCGTAACAAAATGATACAATTGAAAAATTATTTTTGATAACAAATCTTAAGATATTAAAGCAATAATTTAAAAAATAATTTCTTAGATCAAGTAATAATTTAGTGTTAATAAACTCATTTGTAATTTGAATACTTCTCCGATTTTTAAATTTATTTTTTATTAAAGTATTTATTTATGACTAAATCATTTATTTAGTTAGTTAATGATAATCATTATATCATTAACTAACTAAATAAATTAAACCATAAGCTATTGCTGGTTTATAATAGTACAACAGCTTAATCAGATTAAATGGATTTTAGAGGAGTTTCCTTATAAAAATTCAAGGTCTTAAGCTAAACGTTAAAATACTTAATTTAGTTTAATTATATTACCTGTTAATTTACATCTACCTAAAATTTCTTAGCATCAAATTTAAATATAATTACAGAATTTTAGCAATATTAAATAAACCCAAATTTATGTTTTATGATTTAATAACCTCTATCAATTCCCATTTATATCAAAAGCACCCTTATAATTCGTATTAAATTTATGTGTGAATATTTTCCTTTTTACCCCTCATTCTATTTGCTTTTAATACGTCTTATTATAATCCTTATTAACATACTACCACCTACTTACTTATTATAATATTAACAACAATTAATGTCTAACAGGAATATATAATATTTTTGTTATATAACAAGCAGCAAAATATTTTACAGCTTTTTTTCCTCTTATTCAAACACACTTCAGCAGCAAATACATACTTAAATGTTAATAAAAACACTTAAGTATTTACGAGAAAATCAAAGCAAAAAGGAAAACACTAATCATTCGTTTAACGCTCTAGTTAAATAAAACTTTATTTAAGGCAAAGGAAATTTATTATAATGAGGTTAAAGTGTAATTTAAACGTTAAAATCTGAGGGAAAAAAAATGAACAAAAACGTTGTAGTTTCTATAACATGTTAAGTGGGTTTTGTGAAAATCTTTTTGTGGGTTTATTATAGATTTTAACATAAATATGTTTATTAGAGGGTTTTGATTTCGTTTTATGTTTATGATAAATACCAGTAGAATTATAGATATCAATAAAAATAATAAGGGCACTTTAAAGCAGGGATGGAAAATCAAAGTTTTAAAATGATAATTTTAATTAAAAAACTAATAATAAATCATTGAAATATATAAAAATTAATATATAAAAAAATATCTTATAAATTCGAACTCATTCTTGAATTGTCGAACATAATTTAAAATTTTCGATTTTAACAAAATATGTCAAAATTTTTAAAATCCATTATGAAATAGACAAAAATAAGAAAAATTTTTGATTTTTATAATTTTTTTGTCAATTTCGAAAATTCGAACATAATTTAGAAATTTTCGAATATGGCTTAAAAGGCTTAGTATTCGTTAAAATATTATATAAATACCTTAAAATGAATAAAAATAATGCTTAATACAGTTTTCGCTATATTCGAAAAATTCGAACTTAATTTCGAATTTACAAAAATGAATAATAATATTAAAATTAAGCAATTTTTTTATAAAAATAGTTTAAATATAATAAAAAATAAATTTTTAAAACATATAGCAATGTTCGAAAAATTCCAACTTAATTTAAAATTTTCGAATTTGGCAAAATATGTTGTATTCGTTAAAATATTATACAAATACCTTAAACTAAAAAAAGAATAAAAATAATGTTTAATACAGTTTTCGTTATATTCGAAAAATTCGAAATTAATTTCAAATTCTCAAAAATTAATAATTATATTAAAATTAGGCAAATTTTTTTTATAAAAATAGTTCAAATATAATAAAAAATAAATTTTTAAAACATATAGCAATGTTCGAAAAATTCTAACTTAATTTAAAATTTTCGAATTTGACAAAATATGTTAATTTTTTATTTAAATTTACAATAAAAAAACAGCAAAAGTAGAAAAAAAAATGAGAATTTAAAAATTTTTATAATTTTTTGTAAAGTTCGAAAATTCGAACATGATTAAAACATTCTTGAGATTCTCACAAAAGGTTTAAAATTTGTTAAAACACTATAAAATTAAATAGAAAATGCATTAAACATTATTTAATCTATTTTTAAACATATTCGAACAATTCGAAATTAATTTCGAATTTTCAAAAGTCTTAAAATATGTAAAATATATAAAATATAATATATAATAAATTTTAAACCATTTTACATATGTTCGAAAAATTCAAATTCAATTTCGAAAATTCGAACTCCACAAAATATATCCCAAATTTCAAAAATTAAACCAAAAATAATTTAAATGAATTAAGTTGACTATTTTTATAATTATTAGCCAATTTAGAAAATTCGAACTTGTGTAAAAATTTTCGAACATTCCAAAAATTATCAGAAAATTTTCAAAATCATTGTAAAAATAATATAACATCATAAAATTACAGTTTAATACAATTTTTACTTATTTTCGAAAATATTGAACTTAATTTTTGAATTTTCGAAAATGACAAATTTAGAAAAAATTTTGAAAATTTTCAAAATTGTTAACGAAAAAATATAAAGTGTATTTAAAATTAAATTTTCAAACATTTGATCCAAGTTCGAAAATTTGAAATTGCTTGAAAATTTTTGAAAAATGTATAAAAATATTATAGAATTAACTAAAGTTAATAAAATCTTATTTTCTATGATTTTGGGACATATTCGAAAAGTTTGATATTAATATCGAAAATTGTTGAAAATAATAAAATTTTCTTTTAAAAATAAATACAATTTATGTGTAAATTATTATTATTAAATTATTATTATAATTATTATTATTATTATTTTTTTTTTTTTTTTTCTTAATTTTAGTCAAGTTCGAAAATTCGAACTTGCTCACATTTTTTCCGAACAATGTCAAAAAAGCTACAAATTAATAAAAATGTCATAGAAATCACTAAAAAATTAATAAAATATATTATAATACTATTATAGGTTATATTTTAAAAATTCGAACTTGATTTCGAATTTTCGAACATAATAACAAATTTTTAAATTTGCTAATTTAATTATAAAAATAACATAATTGCAATAAATAATTGATTTTTCAATAGTTTTGACATGTCCGAAAAATTCGAACTTAATTTCGAACATTCAAACGTAGCAATAATTATTAAATATTCGAAAATTCAAAAAAAAAAAAAAAAATTTTAATTTATTAAAAATTCTTTATTAAAGTAACCAAAATTTAATAAAAATTCAATTTTCATAGCTTTTATCAATGTTCGAAAAATTCAAAATTATTAAAATTTTTCGAACTTTTAAAAATAGCTTAAGTTAGAGAAAAAAAATAAAAAAAAAAAAAAATAAGAAAAACTATGTAAAATAAATATTTATAAATAATTAAGAAAATATTATTTAAAAAATTTTTCGGACATTTTCTTAAAATTCGAACTTAATTTCGAATTTTCGAATTTTGCAATAAAGTTGATTTTATTTTATAAAATTCCATGAATTTATTAATAGGAATAACAAAAATGAAGTATTTTTTAGTCATGTTCGAAATTTCGAATTTTCGAACTTAACAAAAATTTTTTATATATTGAGAATTCTTTATAAAAATAACAAAAATTAAATAAAAAATAGATTTTAAAAATTTTTTTCCATGGTTGAAAAGTTCAAAGTTAATTTCGAATTTTTACTAATATTGAATATAATAAAAATTCTTTATAAAAATAACAAAAATGAAATAAAAAATTGATTTTTAAATTTTTATTCCATGTTCGAAAAATTCTAACTTAATTTTAAATTTCCGAAATTTACAAAAAATACACTAAAAATAAATTTTGAAAATTTACTAAAAAAATAATATAAAATTAATAAGAATTGATAATATTTTAGTTAAGTTCGAAAAATTCGAAATTCATTTAAATTAGAGAAAATCATTAAAATCCTCAAAAATCTTGAAATCGTTTTTTTTTTTTTTTTATTATTGTAATTTAAAAGATTTGTAGATTTTCCATCTCTGCTTTGTAAGAAAATAATGTAAACAAACAGGAAATAAGAAGAAAGGAATACAAAAAAAGGCAAGTTATACCAGGAAATAATGGTAATTAAAGTTTGCTCAAACGATTGATGGCGGCAAATGATTGAAATCTATTAAACAGACAAGCAAAGCAATAAAAGATTAATAATATTTTGTTAATAATCTTAAACCAGAAAGAGAGATGAAAAGGCTAAATTAACAAAAACACACTTAAAGTTTTAAAATTGCTAAAGGAAAATTATATTTAAAACATTTTCACCAACTAGATAAATATAACTTTGACACACTGTTAGTCCTTTTAGATTTAAGTAGGATGTTAACAAGTTCTATTATCTTAAAGCTTAAATTCTTTAGTTTAATTTTTGTCTTAACCTTTTCTTATCGCCTTAATAGTTTAAATGTTTTTAATCATTTAGTTAGTTAAACCTTTATAAGGTATAGCGGAGCGTATGATTAATATTAATTATTGAAATATTTTATTTAAATGTGCATAACTTTAAAACAAAATGAAATAGTAACAAAACTAATTTAGATAATAAATCTTAAGACTTTTTAAAATAAATTCCATAAAAGATTTATTTTAATCATTAAAAAACTTTACCTTAAATTGTTGGAAAAATAATTTTAAAATAAAAAATTCAAAAAAAAATTTTATGAAAATTATTTTTAAACAAATTTCCTTTTAAATCAAACATAATATAAAAAATCTTTCATTAACTATATAACAAATCCCTCTATATCTCTTTGAACTCTACAAATATTAAAATAATACTTACAAACAATAAATCTAATATTACTTATAAACCACAATACTCAAACATAAAATTGTTGTTTATAAACATTTATTTCCTCTCTCCCTTTTAACTTGAGTATTAAAACATATAACTTGTTTTTAGTTTAAGATTTTTTCTTTATAAGTTCATAAAAAAATGATTTACAATATATTTTTTATAGCAAATATTTATTTGATTAAATTGTATAAATTTTAATAGCTAAACAAGGGAACTTAACTAAACTGTCATAAATATCTTTATAGCTATTGCTTTTTACACCCCCTCATGTTTTTTTTTATATTTATATTTATATTTATATTTATATTTATTACTTGTGAAAGCTTAACAAAAATATTTTCTATTTAATTTAGCTATTAAATAAATATATATTTTTTTTAATAATACTAAACATTTTAAATGTATGACATTATTATTAATACAAAAGCTTTTTATTTCAATACCCCCACCTTGAAAACATATGCTGGTGTCAGGGAAAATATTATTTTGTTTAATAAATAAAAGAATTTTAAAATAAATATGATTGATGCTTTTGGTAATGTGATAGCTAATTGTTTTTGTGGAGAAATTTGAGAAGATTAATAAAACAAATACATAATTTAAAGTTGAATTTTTGGAAAAACATGAGAAATTATAATAATTAAATAGGAGATATTGAATTAAATTTTCATTGAACATAATCAGCATTATCTAAAGTTTAATTATGTTAAATAATTTTAGAAATATTTAATTTCCATACAAAGTTATAGAATTTTATATAAAATATTTTAAGAATTAATATTAATCATACGCTGCCCTGGTTATATAATTAGTGAAGAGCAAAATAAATCATAACTTTTAAAATACGACTGTGATAGAAAATTTTTTTAGATTAAAATTATAGAGGAGGAAATAAGCTTTAATAAAACTTTGATTACTTTCCTGTAGTTTATACTAAAAGGCAACTTCAGACGGTCCAAAGTTTACTTTTTGAAATGTGAAAATATTTTAAAGTTTGCAAAATATTAACAATTCCCTTAAATTAACTAATTTTGTACTAATTGTGGCCTAATTTTTAGAAATAATGTTCGAAAATGTTTGAAACAAGTTAGAATTTTTCGAAAAATTATAAAAATGTTTAATTTTTATTTTAAAATTATTTCTAAAATATATATATATATATTTTTTTTTTTTTTTTTAATTAAACTTGTTTTTTAATATTGGAAAAATTTTAAAATAAGTTCGAATTTTTCGAATATGAGAAAAAATTATAAAAATATTTAATTTTTATCTTAAAGTTATTTGTAATGTTTGTTTAATGTTTGAAAATTTTTCGAAGATAACAAAATGTTGTAAAAATTCATATTTTATTTAATTTATATTCTTTTTAAGTAAAAAATTTTGAAATTTTAATATTTTTCTTAAGTTCGAAAATTCGAAATTAAGTTGGAATTTTTCTAATATCAAAAAAAAAAAAATCATACTATTTAAATTCAACATTAATTTTTATTAATTATAAGCATTTTTGTTAATGTTCGAAAATTTTTTTTACAAAATAAGAATTTTCGAATATACAAAAATATGCTAAAAATTCGGGTTTTATTAAATTTATATTATTTTTATGTTAGAATTTTAAAAATTGTACCATTTTATCAAGTTCGAAAATTCGAAATTAAGTTCGAAATTTTCGAACATAACTAAAATTGGCAGAAATTTATATTTTTGGATATTAAGCTTAATTTTTAAAGGGTTTTAAGTATTTTAGGACATTTTCTTAATGTTCAAAAATTTTCCAACTAACTTTTAATATTCGAACATGAAATTTTGGAGCCTAAATTAAAGAAAATTAAAATTTCTTGTGTATAAAACAAGAAAAATTGTCAAAAACTTATATTAGACTAGTTTTCTTTACTTTTTTAATAATTTAAGCCATTTTCTTAATATTCGATTTTTTTTATTAACTTCAAATTTTCGAACATGAAATTTTGGAGGTTAATTTAAGAAGGTTAAAATTTATTGTATATAAAACTATTTTTTAATCATTTTAGCTTAATTTTTTAACCATTTTTCTTTAGATAAATGAAATTTTCTAAAATGTCTGTATTATAATGAAATTTTATCCCCTTTAACTCCTTTTTAAATATAATTTAATTTTTTTTTATTTATGCTACCAAAAAGCTTAATTCCTCCTTTATAATTTTTGTTTATAGTTTTTTAATCGCCTCTAACGGTGGGTAGATTCCTGATTTTTTTATTTTGGTACTACATGACGTATGATTAATATTAATTATGTGATTATTTTACTTAAAGTTCCATAACTTTTTATTCGAAAAAAATATCAACAAAATTGTTTCATATAATAATTTTAGAGATATTAGTGAATTTTTGCTTTGAATTTATTTTACTTTTATGCTGCTGCTTATGGTTTAAAAACTTACTTTTTTTCAAGACTATATTTTTTTTGTTTTCACAAAAAATTTGTTTTTCTTAAGATAAAGACTGTTATATATTTGTTTTTGCTGTAAAAATAATAATATGTCAATATTTTTACCAGAAAATAAATAAAATGCTTGTTTTCAGGCTAAAAAATAAAAGAAAAATAAGAAAAAAGATATTAAAGAAAACAAATGCAAAAAATATAGTTGCTATTTATATTTTTAAAGAAAACTGAAGGAATTATTAAAGCCTTTACTGAAGTTAGTTATAAAACAAAATGATTGCAAATTTTTAAAACAATTTAAAACGTTTTTGGGAGTTTTATATTTGCACTGAAATAAATATTTTGCTTTTAAGTATTAATTTAAAATATTATTTTCAATGAGTAATTATGTGTCTTTATTTAAGTTATTTTTTTTTTTTTTTTTAAATTTTATAATTGAAGTTGATGCTTATATATTAATTTTTAATTGTTATTAATTCAATTGGTTATTAAACAAATCCCAAAAGGCTTAACAGTCAACAATTAAAATTAACAAGAGTATTAATAAAAATTAATTACTTGTATTAATAATGATATTAAGAGGTCACTTAAAAGCGTTGAAATATAAAAACTGGAATTTTTTTTAATAAATACTTGTATTAATAATGATATTAAGAGGTCACTTAAAAGCGTTGAAATATAAAAACTGGAATTTTTTTTTAATAAATACTTGATGGAAAATAAATTAAAAAGCATTAAATAAATTAATGGGCATAAATAAAAATAATACAAAAATGAAAAAAATTAATTGTTATTAAGGTCCTAGGGTACCACGAAAAAATAACTGAACATTAGATTCTAATCTTTAGTGGATTTCCTTTTATAGCTTTATTCAATTTTTGCAACAAATATTAAAGATTACTTTAAAACCTCTAATTAAAAATTCACTAGTTATGTAATATTTAAATATTTGTTTTAATTTCCAAAAAAAAACTCTTTTCTTTTTTCTTTCCTTTGTTTTCTATTTTTTCATGCTTATTAAGTCCTTGTAATGTATCATTACCTACACATTTAACAATGTTCTTAGTAACACCATTTTTTTTCTTTCTTTTGGTATTCACTACAGCTTCCTTTCACGCACACACTTTCATACACACACATATCCTTAATTACAGCCATCTATCTATTTATCTATTTTGTTCATGTAAAATAAAAACCTTCATTATGTTTTTCTTGCTTTTTATGTGTGTGTGTATATTTTTTTCAACCGCTCTTTTAACACAGCAAATCCCTATAAATACTCACACTCTTTAAACATATTTCTTTTACAAACACACAAGAAAAAACAACAACATAATTTGTATGATGGTATTAATTTAATTAAACAAACGAAAAGAAAAAAAATAAACGCAAAATCTTACACAAAAAGGGGTTTAACACATACAAATAAAAAAATGTTAACCAGCAAAAAGAAACAACAGCAATACTCTAGGGATAACAACAAAAATAAATTTATACACATATACATGTATACGTTATGTTAATAAAAAAACCTTGATTCTTAAATATAAACATTGTGGTTCCAGGAAAAAGAATAATAATTATGAAACAAGACCAAAAAATATTTAGACCTTAATAAAATAATAAAAATATTTGTATAATCTATAATAAAGGAGACAGTTATGGCTTTAAATGAAGATCTAGTTCAGTTGTAGATCAGTTCTTGTTCAGCTCTAGTTCAGTTCTAGTTCAGTTCTAGTTCAGTTCTAGTTCAGTTCAGTTCTAGTTAAGTTCTAGTTCAGTTCTAGTTCAGTTCTAGTTCAGTTCTAGTTCAGTTCTAGTTCAGTTCTAGTTCTAGTTCAGTTCTAGTTCAGTTCTAGTTCAGTTCTAGTTCAGTTCTAGTTCAGTTCTAGTTCAGTTCTAGTTCAGTTCTAGTTCAGTTCTAATTCAGTTCTAGTTCAGTTCTAGTTCAGTTCTAGTTCAGTTCTAATTCAGTTCTATTTCAGTTCTAGTTCAGTTCTAGTTCATTTCTAGTTCTAGTTCAGTTCTAGGTTATTTCTAGTTCTAGTTCAGTTCTAGTTCAGTTCTAGTTCAGTTCTAGTTCAGTTCTAGTTCAGTTCTAGTTCAGTTCTAGTTCAGTTTTAGTTCAGTTCTAGTTCAGTTCTAGTTCAGTTCTAGTTCAGTTCTAGTTCAGTTCTAGTTCAGTTCTAGTTCAGTTCTAGTTCAGTTCTAGTTCAGTTCTAGTTCAGTTCTAGTTCAGTTCTAGTTCAGTTCTAGTTCAGTTCTAGTTCAGTTCTAGTACAGTTCTAGTTCAGTTCTAGTTCAGTTCTAGTTCAGTTCTAGTTCAGTTCTAGTTCAGTTCTAGTTCAGTTCTAGTTCTAGTTCAGTTCTAGTTCAGTTCTAGTTCAGTTCTAGTTCATTTCTAGTTCAGTTCTAGTTCAGTTCTAGTTCTAGTTCAGTTCTAGTTCAGTTCTAGTTCAGTTCTAGTTCAGTTCTAGTTCTAGTTCTAGTTCAGTTCTAGTTCAGTTCTAGTTCAGTTCTAGTTCAGTTCTAGTTCAGTTCTAGTTCAGTTCTAGTTCAGTTCTAGTTCAGTTCTAGTTCAGTTCTAGTTCAGTTCTAGTTCAGTTCTAGTTCAGTTCTAGTTCAGTTCTAGTTCAGTTCTAGTTCAGTTCTAGTTCAGTTCTAGTTCAGTTCTAGTTCAGTTCTAGTTCAGTTCTAGTTCAGTTCTAGTTCAGTTCTAGTTCAGTTCTAGTTCAGTTCTAGTTCAGTTCTAGTTCAGTTCTAGTTCAGTTCTAGTTCAGTTCTAGTTCAGTTCTAGTTCAGTTCTAGTTCAGTTCTAGTTCAGTTCTAGTTCAGTTCTAGTTCAGTTCTAGTTCAGTTCTAGTTCAGTTCTAGTTCAGTTCTAGTTCAGTTCTAGTTCAGTTCTAGTTCAGTTCTAGTTCAGTTCTAGTTCAGTTCTAGTTCAGTTCTAGTTCAGTTCTAGTTCAGTTCTAGTTCAGTTCTAGTTCAGTTCTAGTTCAGTTCTAGTTCAGTTCTAGTTCAGTTCTAGTTCAGTTCTAGTTCAGTTCTAGTTCAGTTCAAGTTCAGTTCAAGTTCAGTTCTAGTTCAGTTCTAGTTCAGTTCTAGTTCAGTTCTAGTTCAGTTCTAGTTCAGTTCTAGTTCAGTTCTAGTTCAGTTCTAGTTCAGTTCTAGTTCAGTTCTAGTTCAGTTCTAGTTCAGTTCTAGTTCAGTTCTAGTTCAGTTCTAGTTCAGTTCTAGTTCAGTTCTAGTTCAGTTCTAGTTCAGTTCTAGTTCAGTTCTAGTTCAGTTCTAGTTCAGTTCTAGTTCAGTTCTAGTTCAGTTCTAGTTCAGTTCTAGTTCAGTTCTAGTTCAGTTCTAGTTCAGTTCTAGTTCAGTTCTAGTTCAGTTCTAGTTCTGAAGTTATATATTCTCTCCTTCATTTGCAGTAATTTCAGCGTATACAAATCACTTTATTTTAAAGATTGGATCAGATTTTATTTTATACATTCTTTCTAGTTAACCAATTTTGCAGATTTTTAATAACAAATTGCTTAGGATTTTTAATTAATCTGGGCGAATTTTAATTATTTATGGCCAGTAATTTGGTAATTTGTTTTGTTAATATTACATATGAAATGATCTCCTACACATGATGAAGGATAAAAAAAGGCATGAGTAGACCACAGATTATTTCAAAAAGGAGTAATTTGACAGGATTAAATTCTAAAGCGCCTTTCATTGTCATATTATTAAAGGTAACTTAACAAAAGAATATTATAATTATTATCATTATAAAATAAAAATTTTCTAAACAATTATATTATTTCTTAAACTGAATTTAATTAATGCTTCATTTATTCCAAATATTTTAAAACATTTTCAATTAAATATTTTTTTGTTAACAAAAATTTAAACTTTTTATCATATTTTAAATAACTTTAGCTTATTTTCAAAACATTTTCATTTAAATTTTGCCATTATAAGTTTAAATATTTCAGTTTGTTTTAACTTTAATGTTTTATTGTAAAAATATTTCTTTTTAACATTGTCTACATGTTTGTGAATACATTAGAAATTTAAGTTTTACAAACAGGTAAACAATATTTTTTTTATTTTTGTCATAACATAATACAACAAACAGGCAGAATAATATTAGAAAAAAATTTAAACAGCTTCACAATCTAATGTATGCACAAACATGACAAAAAACTATAAAAAAACTAAACTTAAAAACTTGTTACAAAAAAAATGTTTTGTATTATTTTAGTTTTCTTCAAACAATAGTGAAAACAATGCCAGAAAAAATATGGAAATTTTTTAGAACACATGTGATTTTATAAAAGTAAAAAATTTGTGGAAAATATAACAAATGAAATATAAGAAAATAACCAAATGTAATAATGAAATATAAACAAAGCTAATGATACACAAACCCTAAAAAAATCTGAATTTAATTTGTAAAAAATAGATTTTAAATCATTTTACAGATTCTAAAAGGAAATGTTTATATATTGGGCTTAAAATTACATAAATTGTACTTAAATTTGCATAAATTGAGCTTAAACTTATAAAAAAATTCACTTAGATTGTTACTAATTTTCCAGGAAAAAAATTACAAAAGTATATCTACTAATATTGATTATAAAATCGAAAAGAAATTTGTTCGAAATTTATCAGAAGTTTTTAGAAGAAAATTTGCTATTGACAATTTTTCCACAAAATTCTAATTTGATTTTTTTTTTACGAAACATTTTTCTTTAAATAATTTTATATTTTCAAGGAAGAATTTGCAGAAATTGTAATTAGATTTTAAATAATAAATTTTTCTTTGTTTGAGTTTATTTTTTTAAGAGAAAATTTATCAAAAACAGATCAAGGATTTCAAAGGGGCTTTTTGTTTTATTATTAATTTCGATTTTCCAGACAAAATTTTTTTGAAATAGTTTTATTTAATTTTAAAGAATAAAAGTTAATTACATTGAGTTAAGAAAATAAATCTAAGATACAATGATTTGTAAGAGAACATTGGTTATATTTCAAGGAGAGTTTATATTTTAAATTTATTTTTAATTTTCTAGTGAAAATTTTTCTTTAAAATAATTTTACAGTTTTAGAGAAAATTTTAGGTAAATAAATTATTAATAATTTTTCTTAAGTGAAATTAATTTTTCTAAGAGCAAATTGATTCTGTATTTTAAAGAGAAAAATAAAATATATTTGATTTTATACTTCAAGGAGAGTTTTTATTTTAAATTTATTTTTAATTTTCTAGTAAACATTTTTCTTAAAGCAATTTTATGTTTTTAGAAGAAAATTTTCTGAAATTGAAATCAAATTTTTAAGAGTAAAATTTTCTTTGATTCAATTTATTTTTCTAAAAGAAATTTTATGAAAATTGATTTAATTGTGTTTATTTTTATTTATTTTCTTCTAAGCAAATTTATCTTGAATTTTAAGAGAAAGATGATCATAAATTGGTCTTGGATTTCTAAGATAAATTTTGCGGATTTTTTAAGACAAAATTTATCTTAAATTGTTCTCGAATTTATAAGAGAAAATTTATCGAAAATAGATGTTATAGATCAAAGGATAAAAGGTTTCCTTTGAGACAATTTACCAACAAAAATTTTAGATTTTAAGAGAAAATTGATCTTGAATTTCTAAGGAAATATTAATTAAAAATTGATCTCAGATTTTAAAAGATTTTTTAAGAAAAAATTTACCAACAATAATTTTATATTTTAAGAAGTAATTGATCAACAATTGATCTTGGATTTATCGAAAATGTTTCTTAGATTTCAGGAGAATTTTTAAGAGAAAAATTTGCTTAAAATAATTTCGTTTTTAAAAAAAAAATTTAATTAATTCTGAATTTCTTAGAAAATAATTAAGGAAATAAACTTTCAGTTTTAAATGTAAAATTTGCTCAAATTAGTTTAAACTTCCTAGTTAAATTGATTTTAGATATCTTGGAGAAGATCTATAAGTAATTTTCTAAATTTCTTTTTATATATGCAAGAGAAAATTCGCGCAAATTAAGCTTAGATTTCAAGAGAAAATTTTGTTTGAGGATTTTATAGAGGAAATTTTGTTTTATTTCTTTTGATTTCCTAGAAAAGTGAGTACAGTGAAATAACTCCCACATGAAATATTTTCTAACGAAATTTTGTTATGTCCTTTTAAAATTGGGAAGAATTTCTTTTCGTTTGAGACTTTTTAATTTTTATTGAGGTCGGTCAAAAGGATATATATATAACTTCTTGTAACCCCGAAACCAAAACTTTACTAATATTTGTTTATGATAAAACTCGCAAATGTTGGGAATTATTTCATTTATTAACATTTTGAAGTTATTTAATTTTTTGATTTGGCAGTTTCGTACTTTTTTTTTTTTTTTTTTTTTTTGAGACTAATTTCGTTTAGGAGTTATTTCACGGTAGCGAAAATTGTGCGTAAATTAATTTTAGATAACTAAGACAAGAATTAGCTTAAATTAATTTTAGTTTTGCTTAATTTTTTAGAAAAAATTCGTTTAAAATTGTTTTACATTTTTAAGAGAAAATTTAATTAAATTGATTTTGTATTTCTAAATGAAAATTTGCTTAAATTTGTTTTTGAGTTAATAAGAGAATGATTGATTTTTTTGTAAAAAAATTTATCAAATATTTTTATTCGAACATTTCATATAAAAAAATTATAAAATTATTGAAAATTTTCCATAAGAATCACAGAAAGTTTATTGAAAAATTGTCTATAAAAAAAAATACCAAAAAATATTCATTAAGATAAAAATTTATCTCAAAATTCTATAAAAATAAAATTCTTACAAAAAATTAAATTAAATTAAATTAAACTGATTTTAAATTTTGTATAAAATTAAGCAATTTATTTTATTTTTATTTATATCTTTATTTTAATTTTTCTAATGAAAATTTATTTAAATTTTATCTCCTAAAAGTATGCTTTATAAAATGTTTATTTACTATTTATAATATTTTATACAAATTGAAGTTTATTGATGATCTAATTATATTAATTAATAACTTGCTTTCCTTACACTTTGATTTAAAATTAATTTAAATAACTTTTGCTAAACCCACATGCTTTAATGCCTTAAAGTATGCTATATAAATTGAATTTTGTAAATCATATAAAATCTTAATACAAAATTGAAACTGTTTAACTTAATTTGTAATAACTAAGATAAATTTATCACCTTTGGTTAAATAATTTATTTGAGAAAATAGTTTAAAGCATTTAAAAGGGGAATGAGTGTGTGTGTGTGTTTAAGAGAAGAATTTTCAATTAATTTCTTGAATTACCTAAAAACTAACACATGTGTAGTTATAATAAATAATGCCAAAAGGCTTTAAAAGTCAATTAAAGTTTTAAATAAAAATACTTACTTAAGCAACAAGAAAATTAAATAAACATAATTTATGAGTTGGAAAAGGAAAGATAAGTAAGAGAAAAATTTGGTAATTTTTCTTAAATTCTTTAAAATTTATTACATTTTATTAGCTTTATAATATTAACACTTAAATTTTCTAATTTTAACGCCATATTTTTATAATTAATTTTCCTTTAATTTCTCATTAAACATTTCATTGACCAAAAATACAAAATTTACAAAACAATCAATTTTCCTATCTACAACTAATTACATTTTGCCTCATTTTGATTACGATTTGCTCAATTTGATTGAATTTTGTAATGTAATAATCATGATTAATGTACATTTCGTCAGTCAGCATAAGAGTAACTAAACATGAAAACATATGACCGTTGTATGAGTTAACAAATGACATTTTAAATGGAAATTGTCTGCTTACTTTATTAAGGCTATTTCAGGCTATTTGCTTACGCATACAACAACAATTGTTTATTTGAATACCGAAATTGTTGAATTGTTTACTGTCAACAGGTTTTTGGTTTTGGTCACACACACACATGTTATTGGCTATAAATCTATATGATTACGTTTGAAATTTGTTGGTCAAGCGTGTAACTAAACACTAAAAACATTATAATGAAATATTTCGATTTGTATGAAAAATTTTAGATACTGATATGTCTTTGATAGGGATAATTAATTTTTATTTTATTAAAGTAATTATTAAGAATTGATTTAATATTATAATGCAGAAAAATACTAAAGTTTAGCTAATTTTTCTTAAGATTTTCTATAGAAATTTGTTTAGATTGACTAGATTTCGAAGAGAAAATATGCTTAAATTCATTTTAATTTTGATAAGAGAAAATTTATTTAATTTCTCTTAAATAAAATAGAATTTATCGAAAATTTTTTACAGAAGAAAATTTATTAAAAATTTTCTATAGAAGAAAATTTATTGAAAATTTTCTATAGAAGAAAATTTATTGAAAATTTTCTATAAAAGAAAATTTATTGAAAATTTTTTATAGAAGAAAATTTATTGAAAATCTTCTATAGAAGAAAATTTATGGAAATATTCTATAGAAGAAAATTTATGGAAAACGTTCTATAGAAGAAAATTTATTGACAATTTTTTTTAGAAGAAAATTTATTGAAAATTTTCTATAGAAGAAAATTTATTCAACATTTTCTATAAAAAGTAAATTTATTGAAAGAAATGTCTATAAAAGAAAATTTATTGAAAATTTTCTATAGAAGAAAATTTATTGAAAACTTTCTATAGAAGAAAATTTATTGAAAACTTTCTATAGAAGAAAATTTAATGAAAACTTTCTATAGAAGAAAATTTATGGAAAATTTTCTATAGAAGGAAATTTTTTTAAAATTTTCTATAGAAGAAACTTTTTGAAAATTTTCTATAGAAAATTTATTGAAAATTTTCTATATAAGAAAATTTATTAAAGATTTTCTTTAGAAAAAAAAAATTCTATAGAAGAAAATTTATTAACAAATTTCTATAGAAGATTTATTGAACAAATTTCTATAGAAGAAAATTTATTGCAAATTTGCTATAGAAGAAAATTTATTGAAAATTTTCTATAGATGAAAATTTATTGAAAATTTTGTATAGATGAAAATTTATTGAAAATTTTGTATAGAAGAAAATTTATTGAAAATTTTCTATAGAAGAAAATGTATGGAAAATTTTCTATATAAGAAAATTTATGGAAAATGTTTTATAGAAGAAAATTTATGGAAAATTTTCTATAGAATAAAATTTATGGAAAACTTTCTATAGAAGAAAATTTATTGACAATTTTTTTTAGAAGAAATTTTATTAAAAATTTTCTATAGAAGAAAATTTATTGAAAACTTTCTATAGATGAAAATTTATTGAAAAAATTTTCTATAGAAGAAAATTTATTGAAAATTTTCTATAGAAGAAAATTTACTGAAAATTTATTGAAAATTTTCTATAGAAGAAACTATATTGAAAATTTTCTATAGAAGAAAATTTATGGAAAATTTTCAATAGAAGAAAATTTATGGAAAATGTTCTATAGAAGAAAATTTATGGAAAATTTTCTATAGAAGAAAATTTATGGAAAATTTTCTATAGAAGAAAATTTATTGACAATTTTTTTTTAGAAGAAAATTTATTAAACATTTTCTATAAAAAATAAATTTAAAAAAATTTTCTATAGAAGAAAATTTACTGAAAATTTATTGAAAATTTTCTATAGAAGAAACTATATTGAAAATTTTCTATAGAAGAAAATTTATGGAAAATTTTCTATAGAAGAAAATTTATGGAAAATGTTCTATAGAAGAAAATTTATGGAAAATTTTCTATAGAAGAAAATTTATTAAACATTTTCTATAAAAAGTAAATTTATTGAAAGAAGAAAATTTATTGAAAATTTTCTTTAGAAGAAAATTTATGGAAAATGTTCTATAGAAGAAAATTTATGAAAAATTTTCTATAGAAGAAAATTTATTGACAATTTTTTTTTTAGAAGAAATTTTATTGAAAATTTTCTATAGAAGAAAATTTATTAAACATTTTCTACAAAAAGTAAATTTATTGAAAGAAATGTCTATAAAAGAAAATTTATTAAAAATTTTCTATAAAAGAAAATTTATTAAAAATTTTCTATAGAAGAAAATTTATCAAAAATTTTCTATAGAAAAAAATTTATTGAAAATTTTCTATAGAAGAAAATTTATTGAAAATTTTCTATAGAAGAAAATTTTTTACAGAAGAAAATTTATTGAAAATTTTCTATAGAAGAAAATTTATGGAAAATTTATTGAAAATTTTCTATAGAAGAAAATTTACTGAAAATTTTCTCTAGAAGAAAATTTATTGAAAATGTTTTATAGAAGAAAATGCTATAGAAGAAAATTTATTGACAATTTTTTTTAGAAGAAAATTTATTGAAAATTTTCTATAGAAGAAAATTTATTGAAAATTTTCTATAGAAGAAAATTTATTGTAAAAACTTTCTATAGAAGAAAATTTTCTATATATGAAAATTTATTGAAAATTTTCTATAGATGAAAATTTATTGAAAATTTTCTATAGAAGAAAATTTATGGAAAATTTTCTATAGAAGAAAATTTATGGAAAATTTTCTATAGAAGAAAATTTATGGAAAATTTTCTATAGAAGAAAATTTATTAAAAATTTTCTATAGAAGAAAATTTATGGAAAATTTTCTATAGAAGAAAATTTATGGAAAATGTTCTATAGAAGAAAATTTATGGAAAATTTTCTATAGAAGAAAATTTATTGAAAATTTTCTATAGAAGAAAATTTATTGAAAATTTTCTATAGAAGAAAATTTATTGAAAACTTTCTATAGAAGAAAATTTATTGAAAATTTTCTATAGAAGAAAATTTATTGAAAACTTTCTATACAAGAAAATTTATTGTAAAAATTTTCTATAGGAGACAATTTACTGAAAATTTTCTATAGAAGAAAATTTATTGAAAATTTTCTACAGAAGAAAATTTATTGAAAATTTTCTATAGAAGGAAATTTTTTGAAAATTTTCTATAGAAGAAAATTTATTGAAAATTTTCTATAGAGAAAAATTTATTGAAAATTTTTTACAGAAGAAAATTTATTGAAAATTTTCTATAGAAGAAAATTTATTAAAAATTGTCTATAGAAAAAAATTTATAGAGAAAATTGATTAACAATTTTTTTTAGAAGAAAATTTATGGAAAATTTTCTACAGAAGAAAATTTATTAAACATTTTCTATAAAAAGTAAATTTATTGAAAGAAATGTCTATAAAAGAAAATTTATTGAAAATTTTCTTTAAGAAATTATTTTAAGCAAACATCGAGCATTATTTTAGTCTCTATTAGTTTATGAAATATTTAAATTAAATTTAGTTAATATTTTTTAAATTTAAACATTTGGACTTCGGCATTTTTCTCCAAAGAAGAATAATTAAACAATTAATTGTTTTTTATGTTAGTATTTTTTTTTTTTTTTTTTTTTTTTTTTTTTTTTTTTTTGATTATTTTATTTTAAGTGTCTTTAAAATTGTTTATTTTAAAATGTTTTTGTCGCTTTTTTTATTTATTAATATATTCAAATTTTCCTTTTTTATTATGCCTCCAAGTGTTAATAATTCTTTGCAATAGAACAAAATATTTAATTCCCTAACACAGCTTCATATATTTTCTATTGTATTTTAAACAAATTTGAAATTAATATTATTATGTTAATATGTTTATTATACCCAACAAATACTTAACACAAACAATTCTAAAACAATTTTTAAAGCTCGTGTGAATTGTAATTGAATTAGAAAACAATAGATAACATCATTTTTTTATTTATTACAAAAAAAGAGGATAATAAATAATGAAATCGAAACCTGTTTTTTTAATTATTAAATAAAAAACATTACACATAATATACAATTCTTAAGAATGCTACGAGGCGTATGAACAATATTTAATTGAATTATTTGTAATTAATATTAAGTAGACGCATTCAGAACTTATTTAACACCTGTTGCAAGGATGTGGTTATTACATTTTGATGCTGATGTATAAAGTATACATTTTCAATTTATAATAAAAAGAAGTATATTTCATAGCTTATAAGTAAATAAGACTTAATTAAATTATTATAAAAAAGAAACAAAATGTATTTTAACTCAAATGTTAGTCAAAGAAATTTTTTTATGCGTCAATATTTGTAAAAAACTTAAGAGCAATAGAAGTCAGAAATTAAAAGGAAATAAGACAATATGTCAAATTTAATTAAATTTTAAAACAAAAAGTTTGTGGCAAAATTAAATATAAAAGACTTAAATATCTCATCTAGAGTAGTAAGAGAAATCTAACATCTATTAATAAATAAATTTCTAAAATTAAAGAAACTATATTTGTTAATTATTTCATTCCAATTGTTTTTAACGGTTTTTTATTTATTTCTCCCTCTCATTTTCTTTTCCTCTTTTTGCTCATTTGCATTATACATATTCGTGTGTCTTTAATTGTATAATTAATTCTCTTATAGAGAATACAGTTTATTCAAGAAACAAAATAAATAACAAATTCTTTGGTATTGTATTTGTTCATGCTTTTTTTTTTTTTGTATTAAGGCAGGCAACAGGAAGGAAGGCGTTAATTTTATTTAATGCTGCTATTTTGTTAGGGATCTTTTATTCTTAAAAAAAAATTATATAAAAAAGAAATGTAAACAAAATACTTATTTTTACTGGAATAAGAGGGCGTTAAAGAAAGCAATAACATATTATTTACAATTATGTTTTAATTCTTATTAAACAAGAGGGTCAAAATAATATATAATGACGATTTTTTTTTTTTTTTTTTTTTTCAATAAAAAGTTCTATAAGAAAAATATTAAAAACATTTTAAAATGCTAGAAAATTTTAAATAAATTCATTTTAACAAAAATGAAATTAAAAAAATCTTTGATACCCTTTACCATCTTACCGACAAATAATTAAATTTTCGCCTTAACTGATGCTTTCATTATTTCACATTTATAAATCTACATTTTTTTCTAACTACGAAAACTTGAACACGAAAAAAAAAACAATCATAACAAGCTTTGCTTTTAAAAAATAAACAACAACAACAACAATTATATATTTATTTATTTTTGTATGTGTGTATATACCACAGCTGTTCATTGTGAATATTTTCAATCAAAATATTTGTTAAAAATAAATTATTTTAATATTTTATTTATATTTTTAGAAATAAATTTCTTTAAAATTATTTTATACTCTTTGTAATATGATTTTCAGTTACTTGAAATTAATTTGAATAAAAATTATTTAAATATTATTCCATTTGTTAACAAGTTAGATAAAATAATATTTCCACAAAATTTTTCGAATATATATTTATAAAATATAAATCAAATTCTTAAGTCTTTAACTAATTTTAAAATATATTTTATTTCTTTAGTTTGAATACAATTGTTCTTTATTTTATTTTCCATTTTAAAAATAAAATAATATCTGTTTTAAAACATTCAATTTTTTTTATTCATAGAAAACTTTTGAATATTTTTATTCAAAATGAATTTGTTTGAATAGTTTTAAATTTACTTTCAAAAAGAAAAATAAGTAAAATATTTTTTTTATACTTGAATATTTGAAAAAATTTTATAATTTTTTGTCATTCAAGCCTTTTGAGGCTGAATATTTTTATATTTTGGAGTTTTTGTTGAATAAAATAATAAAAATATTTATTTTAAATGTTTCTATTTGAATATAAAGTTTTTGAATAAAAATCAGAAAAATTTGTTGAACTTTTTTTATTTAAATAAAATACATACGAATATTATTAAACTTTAAAATAGTCAAATAAAAAACTTTTGATTATATTCTTATAAAAATATATTTGTTTTTCTTTTGGTTAAATAAAATATTTTAATTTTTAATTTATTTTGTTCAATCAGATACAAATTTATAATAAATTCAATTGTTTTAGTATAAATAGAAATCCTTAATATTTTTATTCAAAAGATAATAGATTGATTAATAAATATTTTTTTATTAGAAATAAGAAATAGAAATGAAATAAAAAGTATTTTTACAAAGAACAACAACACTGTTATTCATTATATTACTGCTGTTGCTAACTAAACTACTTGCCTATACAAAAAACAAAAACGTCACTAATAGCCATTACAATGCTTAATATACATGTTTGTGTGTGTATTTATATTCTTAACAGATTTGTTTTAGTTTTTGGATCATAACTCTGTTGATTATGAACGAATTTGATTTATTAAAAAAACCGAAATTTTAAAAAAATATTTATGACCGATGTATATAAATCTGTAGCTTAAACAAAGACTTCAAAAAATCAAAAATATTATGAAGCGATTTATTTCATTTTTTTCACAAAAAAAAAATCAGAAAAAAAATGTCCGAGCCTTCTTTGCAAAAACGAAGTCCGTAGTATATACCGAAGCTTTATAAACTGGAAAACCGGTTCTAAAAACCAGTTATCTCCACAATATATGAACCGATCTTGCTGAATTTCAATAGCAAAATTTTTGAAAGGATTTCCGATCGTTTGATATATATATTATATATGCCAGTTATCGGTGGGTTTCATAAACGCCATTTCAATCGACACATGGAAGGACGGACGGACGGACATGTTTCTATCGTCATCATTTCTTACAAGGATCCCGAAAATGTAAACTTTTTTGCTCTTCGACGAAAATTGTGGAAATTACAAACGGAATGACAAACTTATATATACCCTTTACACCTGTGGTGAAGGGTATAAAAATTAAATAAAAAGTTTAATAATATCTCTTTTTAAGAAAATGTCCAATTAATTTTAATTTATAGAAAATTTTTATTAAATTTTCTCTTATAGAAAATGTTTATTAAATTTTCTCATAGAAAACTGTTGATAAATTTTCTTTTATGGAAAATTTTTTCATAAATTTTCTTTTTATAGACAATTTTCAATAAATTTTCTTTTTATAGTAAATTTTATTAAATTAGCAAACTTTTGATAAATTTTCATTTTATAGCAAATTTTATTAATTTTTCTTTTTATAGCAAACTTTTGATAAAATTTCTTTTTATAGCAAATTTTCTTAAATTTTCTTTTTATAGCAAATTCTTAATAAATTTTCTTGTTATAGCAAAATTTTCATAAATTTTCTTTTTATAGCAAATTTTTGTTAAATTTCCTTTTCATAGCAAATTTTTGATAAATTTTCTTTTAATAGCAAATTTTTGTTAAATTTCCTTTTTATAGCAAATTTTTGATAAATTTTCTTTTTATAGCAAATTATTGAAAAATTTTCCTTTTATAGCATATTTTTGATAAATTTTCTTTTTATAGCAAATTTTTGATAAATTTCCTTTTTATAGAAAACTTTTGATAAATTTTCCTTTTATAGCATATTTTTGATAAATTTTATTTTTATGGCAAATTTTTCATAAATTTCCTTTTTATAGCAAATTTATCATAAATTTAATTTTAAGCTAATTTTTGATAAATTTTCCTTTTATAGCAAACTTTTGATAAATTTTCTTAAATTTTCTTTTTATAGCAAATTCTTAATAAATTTTCTTGTTATAGCGAATTTTTCATAAATTTCCTTCTTATAGCAAATTTTTGATAAATTTTCTTTTTATAGAAAACTTTTGATAAATTTTCCTTTTATAGCATATTTTTGATAAATTTTATTTTTATTACAAATTTTTCATAAATTTCCTTTTTATAGCAAATTTGTCATAAATTTAATTTTAAGCTAATTTTTGATAAATTTTACTTTTATAGCAAACTTTTGATAAATTTTCCTTTTATAGCAAATTTTTTAAATTTTCCTTTTATAGCGAATTTTTCATAAATTTTCTTTTTATAGCAAATTTTTGATAAATTTTCTTTTTATAGCAAATTTTTGATAAATTTTCTTTTTATAGCAAATTTTCTTAAATTTTCTTTTTATAGCAAATTCTTAATAAATTTTCTTGTTATAACGAATTTTTCATAAATTTCCTTTTTATAGCAAATTTTTGATAAATTTCCTTTTTATAGAAAACTTTTGATAAATTTTCTTTATAGCATATTTTTGATAAATTTTATTTTTATGGCAAATTATTCATAAATTTCCTTTTTATAGCAAATTTGTCATAAATTAAATTTTAAGCTAATTTTTCATAAATTTTCCTTTTATAGTAAATTTTCTTTTTACAGCAATTTTTTTATACATTTTTTTATAGCAAATTTTTCATAAATTTTCTTTTTAATACAAATTTTTGATAAATTTCCTTTTTATAGAAAACTTTTGATAAATTGTCCTTTTATAGCATATTTTTGATAAATTTTATTTTTATAGAAAACTTTTGATAAATTTTCTTTTTATAGCAAATTCTTAATAAATTTTCTTGTTATAGCAAATTTTTCATAAATTTCCTTTTTATAGAAAACTTTTGATAAATTTTCCTTTTTTTTGATAAATTTTATTTTTATGGCAAATTTTTCATAAATTTCCTTTTTATAGCAAATTTGTCATAAATTTAATTTTAAGCTAATTTTTCATAAATTTTCCTTTTATAGTAAATTTTTAATAAATTTTCTTTTTATAGCAAATTTTTCATAAATTTCCTTTTTATAGAAAACTTTTGATAAATTTTCCTTTTATAGCATATTTTTGATAAATTTTATTTTTATGGCAAATTTTTCATAAATTTTTTTTATAGCAAATTTGTCATATATTTAATTTTAAGCTAACTTTTCATAAATTTTCCTTTTATAGTAAATTTTCTTTTTACAGCAATTTTTTGATATATTTTTTTTTTTATAGCAAATTTTTCATAAATTTCCTTTTTATAGCAAATTTGTCATAAATATAATTTTAAGCTAATTTTTCATAAGTTTTCCTTTTATAGTAAATTTCTTTTTACAGCAATTTTTTTATACATTTTTTATAGCAAATTTTTCATAAATTTCCTTTTTATAGAAATTTTTGATAAATTTTCTTTTTATAGCATATTTTTGATAAATTTTGTTTTTATGGCAAATTTTTCATATATTTCCTTTTTATAGCAAATTTGTCATAAATTTAATTTTAAGCTAATTTTTCATAAATTTTCCTTTTATAGTAAATTTTCTTTTTACAGCAATTTTTTATACATTTTTTTATAGCAAATTCTTAATAAATTTTCTTGTTATAGCAAATTTTTTATAATATCCTTTTTAAAGAAAACTTTTGATAAATTTTCCTTTTATAGCATATTTTTGATAAATTTTATTTTTATGGCAAATTTTTCATAAAATTTTTTTTATAGCAAATTTGTCATACATTTAATTTTAAGCTAATTTTTCATAAATTTTCCTTTTATAGTAAATTTTCTTCTTACAGCAATTTTTTGATACATTTTTTTATAGCAAATTTTTCATAAATTTCCTTTTTATACAGGAAATTTTTAATAAAATTTCTTTTATTTAAATTTTTTAAAGAAGATTCTTTTTATAGAAAATTTTATTTTTGTAGAAAATTGTTGATAAATTTTGGGCTTTTAACAAAAATTAAGTTACCAATTTGCTTAACAAATTTATTTATTTATAAACGCTTTCTCTCTCCTTCTAACCATCAACTCACTCTCTTAATTTGTATCTCCCTGTCTCTTACAGTTATATTATCTATTTGTCAGTTTATATCTGTATCTAAAGAAAAACAAACTTTTTTATTTTTCTTTTTCAAAAAACTTTTCCAACTATTTACAGGAATTTCTTCACCACAGGGCCACTACTTGTTTTGCTAACAATAATTTTCTTTATCCTTTTTTTCCTCTGTTTTCTGTTTTATTTTCTCTAATTTCTTTTTATTTTATTTCTTTATTAACAATATACTACAAATTGGCTTATTATGTGCTGGTTTGTTTATACACACAATTTGTATGACAAAATTAAACAGTTTGTAACCACTGTTGGGTTAAATAACAAAAAAAAAAAAAATAAAATCCTAACAAAAGGATAAATGTAAGTAAAGACTATTGGTGGCTAAAATTATTAGTAGTTTATGGTTTGTTCAAAATATGTATCCTCTTATGTTTTGCTTAACATAGTTATTCATATTTTCTTTTCAAAAGTTTTAAGATTGCATTCATTACACTGTGGGTTTGTTTGTTAGAGTGGGTTTGTCTAAGTTAAGTATAAGTGTATGCATAAGTGTTTGTTTGAATATAAATTTATGCTTATATAATGTAATAAAAACCCCTTAATCCTTAATGATCATAATGGTTTTTTGTATAAGAAATAAAAGAAATAAATCAGTTTTTCTTAAGAAAATTAACTAACCAAAGCCAATTTGTAGAAAATATATCAAATTATCAACACATTGTTTGGTAATTGAAATTATGATTGTTGTAAGAAAAACAGTTTAATTAGAATAAAAACAATTTAAATGCATTTAAAGACATAAATTAATTTGAATCAAGAGCGGAGGAACAATTAAGGACAAATAAATAAAACATTTTCTTAAAAATTTAATTTTTTTTAAAGTCCTCAAAATCCTTTTAAATCTCTTTAAAAAAAAAAAACTTGAAATGTTTCTTTTTTTATTGCAACAGTTTATCTTCACAATTTTTAAAACCATCTGTCATTAAAACTAAATATAATATTTAAACATAATTTTAATAACACAAGGCCTTGAAAATAAGAGAAAATCACCATAATATTACACACATACTGTTACAATTATATCTAAAATTTTACCTTAATAAGAGGATATTAAAATTTGTTAAGGAAATTAAAAACTACAGGGAGATTTTAATCATTTCCGTTTAATAGTAAAAAAATTAAAATATAATTCTTATGGATATTTAGATAAAAATATTTTAATAATGTACTCAAACAGAAAAGAAAATCAAAAGGTCATTAACATATTTATTTCAAATTTTAAAGAATTTTTAAGAAGCAAAATTTCTAAAATTTTGATCTGGAAATTTGTCAAACTCTTGAGCAGATTTATGCCCATAAAAAAGTAAATACAAATTTAAAACAGATAATTATTAAATGGTGATTATTTTGCAGATCAGTATAATCTTTAAAAAAGTAAATAAAAATTTAAAACAATTAATTATTAAACGGTGATTATTTTGCAGACCAGTATAATCTTTTATTTTATTTCATATTTAATATAAATAAATTAAATATATTTATTAGTATTAAATATTGAAAAATCAAGTTGTTACAATAATATTCAAATGGACAGAAATTACATTCTTCATCAATTTAAAAAATGTCCGTCCTTCTGTCTAATTATGTAAACTAAGTATGGATGAAAAGTGAAAATTTTAATTTTGTAAATAATTTTAATTAAACTTTCTAATTATGATAGTTTTTGCTGCAAGGTTAAATCTTTTATATAAAAAAGCCAAATTGTCATACAAGTATCCGAATTAACTCAAAATTACTTTCTCTATCAATCTAATGATGTCCGTCTTTCTGTCTAGTCATATAAACGAAGGTTAAGTAAACAAAATAATTTCGAGGATAATTTTATAAAAAAAAATTTCCCTTATGACTTTTTTAACTACAGTAGTCAAGCATTTGCATATATTAAAAAGTCAAATTGTATCATAAGTATTTGAATTGTTTCAAAACTACTATCTGCATAGATCTGACAATGAACGTCCATCCGTCTGGTCATATAAACGAATGTTAAGTAAACAAAATTATTTTCAGGATATTTTAATAAAAATGTTCCCTTGTGGTTTTTTACTGCAATAGTCAAGCATTTGCATATATAAAAAAGTGAAGTTGTCACATAAATTTTTGAATCGATTGAAAATTACTTTTTGCATAGATCTAAAAATGTCCGTCTTTCCGTCTAGTCATATTAACTAGGTATGTGTGCAAATTCACGATTATAGTTTTGAATATAATTTTAAGAAATATGTTACTGAAGACATTTTTCTGCTACAAGAACAAAATCTATATATAAAAAGTTAAATTGTTACAAAAATATTCAAATCGACACAAAATTACTCTCCTCATAAATCTAAAGATGTCTGTCCTTCTGTCTAGTTATGTAAACTAAGTATGGGTGAAAAGTGAAAATTTTAATTTTGAAAATAATTTTAATGAGATTTGCCAATTATGATAGTTATAGCTGCAAAGATAAATTTTGTATATATAAAAACGACAAACTGTCACACGGGTATTTGAATTAACTCAAAATTTTATTTTCCATCAATTTAATGAAGTCCGTCCTTCTGTCTAGTTATAAAAAATAACATTCAGTAAAAAAAAAAAAATAATAATAATTTTGAATTTTTTTTTATAAAAAATTTTCCTTATGTTTTTTACTGCAACAATTATTATTATTCTTATAATCAGACATACACATATATAAAAAAGTCTATAAGTATTCAAATCGGTTCAAAATTATTTTCTGCATAGATCTAACCATGTCTGTCTTTCTGTCTGGTTATATAGACTAGGAATGTAACCAAAGTAAAGATTGTAGTTTTGAAAATAATTTAATGAACTTTTTCACTTATGATTTTTTTTTTGCTGGAAAGTCCAATCATTGTAAATAATCGAATTGATTTAAAATTGTTGTTGTTGTTTTCTTAATCAATCTAATGATGTCCGTCCTTCTGTCTGATCATGTAAACTAATATTGAGTACATTATACAAAAATTTGGATTTTGATAATAATTTAATGAAATTTATTATTTACTCATGCATTTTTTTTACTGCAAGGACACAGCCTATAAATAAGAAGTCAAATTGTTATATAAATATTTGAATCGACTCAAAATTACCTTCTGTAACAATCTAACGATGTCCGTCTTTCCGTCTTGTGGTGTTAACTTTGGTTCAGTGCAAAATAAAAATTTATATTATGAAAATTGTCATTAATACGTAATATATTTTCTACAAGAATGAATCGTATATACATATATAATTGTATAAAAAAAAGTCAGATTATCATATAAGTGTTCAAATAGACTCAAAATTACTTTTTATGTCAATACAACAATGTCCGTCCTTCCGTCCAGTCTTGTAAATTAAGTTTTTCTTTTGATACCTGCACTTAATTTTATTTAAATTCGGCATTTATTCACCGATTTTAATAAAATATGACTCGATTTATTTGTAACATAACCAGCTTTATTATAAAAAATTAAAAGGAATATAATTTTATTGTTTTCGATTTTTGAGGATTTTTTTTAATCAAAATTATTAAATTTTTGGAAGAATATTTTTTCAATATCTCCGAAACTGATTAAATAATTTTGTTCATATAACTTAGAGGTAAATTTAAATAGATTTTTTGATATTTTATTAAGTCAAATCAGATAAATAGTTTTCGAGATATTTTGCAATATATGGAGCAGCCTTATAATTTTCTATACAACAAGGTATCTCAAGAATTAGTCAATTAAAAAAAAGTTAAATAAAAATTGTTTAGATTTCTATAATCAAGTTATATTTAAATTAATTGAAAAATACCGAGTTGTAGAAAAACTTCTTTTTGGATCCCTGTATTTAATTATATTACAATAATATATAGAAATATAAAATATTAAAAGCTCACATTATCTGTTTTTAATAACAGTTTATACAAATAAAGTTATATTTATCTAAAATACACAAATACATATGTTTATTTTATAGCTTATATAAACATAAAAAATCAAAGCATATTTTAAGGCTTTGCTAACAATCAAACATTTAAAGCATACATTTTATGCTTTAAATACTAAAACTTTTTAATTGTTTTAAAATTTCTAATCAAATATTTAAACTGACATTAATTATCAAAATAGCTATTTGACTTTTAATTATTTATCTTTTTCTTAAAAAAAGATAAATATTTAATTCTTTAAATTAGGCAATTAAAAATAAATTTAAAAAGTTATAAAACATTTTTATGTTAGTTTAAAATGTTTGAACAGATTTTTTTTAAGGCAAAATATGCAAATGTTAATTTTTATTACTTAGTTAAATTGTAATTAACAAACAGATTTAGAGGGAAATAATAAAAAGCAATAAAATAAGAGACAAATAGAATAGATTAAAGATAAATTTTAATGTAATAAAATGAAGTAAATTGTATAAAATAAAACTTTCTATATTTAGAACACAGGATATTTTTTTTTTTTTTTTTTTAAAGTAAACTATAAGGTTTTGTATTAAAATCTAAAGGCTGTTTAAGTTGAAAGTATTTTATTTTATGTGATATATGGTGCATAGTTTTTGAGGTAAAATTGAGAAATGTTTGGTAAAACTTTCCTGTTTTTGGAATGCAATTAGAAAATGTTGAAATTCTTAAGAATTCTGAAATACAAATGAAAATTTCTAATTTTCTAAACTACAAATAGGAAATTCTGAACCACAAATAGAAATTTCTGAAATGTATAATTAGATATTTCTGAAATATAATTCGAAATTTCTAAAATATTAAAATAGACTAGATAAATATCTAAAAAAGTAAAAATAGACTTCAATTACGAAATTGCTTATATTAATTAATTTTTAATTGATTATGCTCCAATCATCAAAATTATTATATTAATAACTAGAATAATTGTTTTTATTATTACTTCTTTTACTTAAATAGATATAATGAGCTGAAAATTGTTGGAAATTTACTTAAATTTATTTTATTTCTGTATTTTTATAGGCAAATCTTTTTCTTAAAATTTTTATAGCAGCTGTCAATTTATTAAAAATTAAAATTGTAAATCAATTATAAAATAATATAATTAAATTCCAATATAAAGTTAGTTAATAATTTTATTAAAAAACGAGAGAGAAACTATAGTCGGTCAAGACCGACCATATGATACCCTACACCATTCTGTATGAGCTAAAAATTAGACCTAATTAATAACTAGAATAATTGTTTTTATTATTACTTATTTTACTTAAATAGATATAATGAGCTGAAAATTGTTGGAAATTTACTTAAATTTATTTATTTAATTTATTCTGTATTTTTATAGGCAAATCTTTTTCTTAAAATTTTCATAGCAGCTGTCAATTTATTAAAAATTAAAATTTTAAATCAATTAGAAAATTAATTATATTAATAAATAATATAATTAAATTCCAATATAAAGTTAGTTAATAATTTTATTAAAAAACGGGAGAGAAACTATAGTCGGTCAAGACCGACCATATGATACCCTACACCATTCTCAGCTAAAAATTAGACCTGTGGCTAATTGTAGACCAACACTTTTACTCAATGTAAAATAAAGTATACAAATACAGAACAATGCATTGATACTAATATCTATATGATTTTATGCCCTTTAGGGCAATTCCCGGAAGTGGGTTTATATGGGAGCCAAGGGAAAATATTTACCGATTCTTATAAATTTTGGCAATGTTGTCTCCACTTATATAAAACTTATTTGTATCGAATATTAACTTAATACTATCATTCGTATGGGATTTATGTACGTTAAAGTTATTTTCGAAAGAGGGGATTTATATAGGAGCTATGATCAATTATAGACCGATCTTGATGAAATTTATCACAAAGATTACCATTAATACAAAACTCCTTTGTACCGAGCTTCATTGAAATATTGCTATATTTAAGGCATTTATGATCGTTAAACCCCTATTCCGGGAGGACATTTGTATGGGGGCTAGATGAAATAATGGACCAATCATAACCAATTTCAATAGGCTTTTTCCTTGTATCAAATAATTATTTGTGCCAAATTTCATCAAGATATCTTTAAAATTGCGACCTGTATTTTGTTTACAAGGACAGACAGCCAGCCAATCAGGTGTTAAATCGACTCAGAAAGTGATTCTGAGTCGAACGGTATACTTTAAGGTGGGGGTCCGATAACTTTTTCTGAGCGTTACCAACATCAGCACAAATCTATGGTGGTGTAGGGTATAATAATTTAAAATATTTTTTTCTGTATAAATATAATAAATTATAGGGCAGATTTTGATATATTTATTAATTTAAAATAAAGCCCTAAAATATGCTTTTAAAAATGCCTACTTATATATGTAACGTATATAATTTTAAGTGCATATTATTATTTTTCTTAAAACATAATTTAGGAGTTTATTTTAAATTTATAAAGATGTGGAAATCCATCCTCAAAACAAATATTTTTTACTGTTTTCTGTTTAAAAGAAGGTGTTTATATCTTTATGTTTCGCTTTGTAATATGCAGTATGGAAAGCAAAATTGTTAAAAATACAGACCTTAATGCAATTATTTTTTTTTTTAAATACCCTTAAATAAGTTTTAAAAATTTAATAATATGCATTTACCTGCTTATGTAAGTATACATTTTTAAAAGCATATTTTTGGGGCTTATTTTAAATTAAAAAAAAATACATAAAATCCGCCCTATAATTTATTATTAGTAGGAGGATTTACATGCATTTATATGTAAAAAATTAGCCCTTAAAAATTACTTTTAGAAACTAAAATTTAAATAAGTGTAAACTATTGAAAACTTCAGTGCTTGTTATCAATTTTTTAAAACTTATTTTAGGAGTTCATTTTAAATAAATACATCTATTAAATCAACTCTTTAAACATTAATATTTGGATTTTTCGGCTTGAAAAAAATAATTTATAGAAATATGTTTCGCTTTTTCATGTTCAATAGAGGATACAAAAAAAATGTTAGACTAAATTTTTAACCATTTACTTTTTTAAAATGTGCCCCTAAAATATATTATAATATGCGCTCAATTTTTAATAATTTTCAGGCATGTAAATGTAAATTTCTAAAAGCATATTTTAGGGTTTTATTTTTTTTACATATAAATGCATGCAAATCCGTGCCCTAATTATAATTTTAAATAATAAAAAAAAAAAAAAATTCTTTAGAAAAATTTTACATTTTTTTTTTTCCTAAAATTAAAAAAAAAAAATCCTTAAAATTAAATTAATTGAAAATTTGATTTTTAATGGTTTCTGATTATTTGTTTATTATAAATTTCTTCTGATAAAAATGCATTATTATCATTTTAAATATTAAATAAAAACATTTTGAAACACATTTTTTAAAGAAAAATTTTAAAAATTTCTTTAATTATTTTTTTATTTAAAATTAAATAAAATATTAATTTCTGGAAAAAAAACAATATTAAATTTCCTATTTTTTTATTATTTCTAAAGGTATTTTCAGACTAGTCAAATATTTGTCTAAAATGACGTAACCACTATATAAAATATTTCCATTTTAAAGGGAAAGTATTTTTTACTTATCATCAGGGCAAGTTTTTCAAGCTTTTCGCTTGGAAAGTAAGCATTTGCATATTTCAAAAGAATTTCACAAAAAATGCTTATATTTTAAATCTTTGCATAAATTTGCATATAATGGATACAAAAGTTAGTTTTCTTAACAAAAACACAATTTTTTGGTGATTTTTTTGAGTTCAACCAAATGATTTCTAAAAATTTTTTTGTGAGTATTTTGAGTACATTGTAAATATTGTAAAGAAAAAAAAAATCGGAAGCGTCAAATATGATACTTAAAATTAAAATAGTTATATTTTTATAAACATCGAAATCTATTTGAGATTGAAGTTAAAAAATGCATAATTGTGCATATTTTCTACACATTAATATATAAGAATGCATAAATTCGTTGGTTTTTATAGACATATTCATGATATTTTTGCATATTTCTGTGCATATTATATAATTTTTTCGTGCTTTTTCAAGCGCATATTTCAATTATTTTTGTGCATATAAAAACTTGCCCTGCTTATCATTAATCATTTTACCGAATCTTGTTTGACGCTCTTTTCTCTTACAACACATTTGCAACATCAAAAAAGGGCAAATAATTTTTTTGTACAACTAGTGGTCACGCAAATTTGATCAAGTATTTGACAAATGTGAACAGAGCTTAAGAAACATTTATAAATATTTGTATATTTTTTATTTTGTATCTTTATAAGTTATAAAAAATATCAAAAACTATCCAGGAAAAATTTTAGAACATGTTCTAAAATCATTAGTTCTAGAACTGGTGTAATCAGAACCACTTCAGATTCTTTAATAACATCCTCAGAACTAGTGATATCACAACCAATTCTGACACTAATGGAGTAGAACATTATTCAGATTCTAAATTCGTTTTATGGAATGTTTTATAGAACTAGTGCTTAAGAACTAATTCTGTATGAATTCTATATCACTTCTGAGAACAAATTACTGGTTCTCGAATGACCTCCTAGAACTGTTTAAAATACTTGTATAAAAAATTTCAAAAATTAAAAAAAGAGTATTTACAAAATTAATAAATAAAAAAAAAATAAAATAAAAAATAAAAAAACAGATTCTGAAACCGGTTCCTAACGCTTCTATGGAACTAGTTCCGAATGTGACAATTTCGAACAAAAATCACTGATTAAAGAACTAGTTCTAGAACCGTTCCATAGAATGGGTACTGGCTAGCTAGCACTTCCACAGAACTAGTTCTGGAGGTGAAAATTTCAAACAAAAATCATTGGTCGTAACGCCAAAGTAGAACAAGTACAGGCTATTTTCATGTGTTCTGGAACTAGTTGTAGAACTAATACAATTTTTCCTGGGATTTATTATTTTTTTTTTTTTTTTAATTAAAAATGTGTTTCTATAAATTAATTGTAATTTTAAAAATTTTTTTGCAAAGCATTTTATTATGTTCTACAAATTAAATAAATTCAAAAATATGTTGTTTAAAATTTATGTAATAATTTGTCTAATTTTAAATAAGAAAAATAATGGACATTTTTTTTTTTTTTTGGTATATTAAAAGTTATTTTTTACCTAAAATTTTAAAATTTAAAAAATATATATTGGAAGTTAAATGAAATTTAAATAAACGTTTGCTGAACAATTAAAAATTTGTTATTTTAGTCAAGGACAATATTTGAATTCATTTAAAATTATTGTGAATATTTTGTATTTTTAATTTAAAAAAATACAAAAACAAATATCAATCATGTTTGATATTTTAAGCCTAAATTGTTAAAATTTTATTAAAAAAAAATAATAATAATAAATTTAGCAAAAACAAATTAATATTTTTCAATTTTTGGAAATGATTTAAAATTAAATAAATTAAAAATTTTTTGTTTTAAATTTAAGTAATTATTTTGTTAAAAAAAAATGCAAATATTAATATTTTTTATAGGCATTTTTTCTTTAACAAAATAATTACTAAAATAGAAAAACAAATATTAAATTTATTTAAGCTCAAAAAAAATAAAAATAAATTTAAAATATTTTTATTTTTAGGCAAAAAAGTGAATTAATATTAAAAAAAAATTAAATAATGGACCCATTTTGTTTCACAACAATTTATATTGCAATTTTTAGCAAACATAATGGTTTTTTTTTTAAATATCTGAGGTAGAAAGTTTAGACATCCCAAAATTGCATTTGAATTATTTTTAAATAATAATATTATTTTTAAATTACTACATTTAAAGACGACATATTCATCTTATATATGAATATATTAAACTAACTTTTAAATTTTTTTTAAAAAATTAGTATTTTCTAAAAAAATAAATAGATTTTGTATCCCTAATTTTTTTTAATATTTCTAATTTTTTAATTAATTTTTTAAATTAAAAACTTACCTTTTTTCAAAGCTTATTTTAAATTTTATTTTTCACACTTTTTATAGTTTCAAATTAATATTTTTTTTTTTTTTAATTTTTAAATTACCACAAATTTTTTCAATAATATTTTTATTTACTTTATGTTTAGTATTTTGTTAAGAATTTATTCCTTTAAAAATTTTTTTAATTTATATCCTTAATTTTTTTTAATATTCAAATTCACATAAAAACGTTATAATATTTGTTTTTCTTTCACTATTTTCTCTTTATTTTTTCTTTTTGTCACCAAAAGTAATTTTTATTTTTAAACTTCAATTTGCTAACAAACGTTCGTTAGACGCCACCAACAAGTAACGAATGTTTAACAAGATAACAGTGTCTGCAATATTTATATAGCTTTGTATTTTATTATGTTAAAGCACGAAGTTAAATCGTTAATAGTCGGGTTTTTTTGGTTTTCTAATCGTAAGAGGAAAAAAAATCCTGTTGCTTTTTGTTATTGTTTTTTGTATATTTTTCTTTTCTATAAAGAAACGAATTATGTGAAAAAAAAAAGCTTTTTTACTTCTTTAAGGTTTAAAACTAGAATAAAAAAGCAAAAACAATAATGTATATAGGTAAGTGTCTAAGCTAAATTGTAATTTACATAAGTAATCCACCATTAAGTGGAAAGAGAGTGAATGAGTGTTTAATAAAGCCCACTCATTTCAAGTTTTGTTTTTGGTGAGGTGACGTCATTAATACTATTAGCCATATCAACATGTTGTTGTTGTTACTGGTGGTGAAATATACATTATTTTATTTGTTTTGGTTTTTTGTTGTTGGTATTATTTGCTTGTTATTTGTTTATTACGGAGTTTGTGAGTATGTATGCATATGAGAGAAAGTGGTGAGGTGAGGTTAAATGTTAAGTGGGGTATTGTTGTTGTTATTTTAATAATAACACCTACACAAAGCTTATAAAGTTAGGAAAGGACCTGTTGTTGCTTGTGTTTACTGATAAACATATACTTTTACACATTGTTTTTGTTTTGTATTGGTAGGCGGTGCTTAATCATATACATATGCATGTTTTACACAAACCTACATTATTTATTTCAATGTATAAGTTACCTTGTTACCCCATATTAAATATTAATAAATACTCCCATACACTTCAAGTCAAGATGTATCTTTTTTTTTTCTGTTAACTTTCTTAAAGATTTATTTATATTTCTTATTAGATCTTTATTGTTTTTATTGTTGTTCTTGTTTTTATATTACTAAGGGTTGTTTTTTTTTATTTTTAAGACAAATATTCATCAACTTTTAATATTTCTTAGATAAAACATAAACAATAAAATTTATCTTAAATTGTTTTATGTAATAAACTTAAGTTTTTAAGATTTTTTAATATTTTCTTTATCATATTAAAATTCAACCATTATAATATTTATCACCCCTTTTCTCTAACTTTTTAATTTTATTGCATTTTAGCAAATCTTAATAGTCATTTGTAAATCAAATACATTAAAAATCACTTAAATTGTTATTTGATATGGTTTATTTAAAAGGATTTATTTATTTCTTAACACTCTTATAAACTTAATTACATAAAAGGACATGCATACATATGTATGTGTCATGGTAATAAATGTTCAACAAATACTGGTCATAGTTATTGATGAAGGCAATTAGGATTTGAATAATAGAAATAGAGTAATATTTACTTTTTAATTTGATATGAACAAAATTAATAACCCTTTATACCATAAAAAAAATTAAATTTAGAAGCCAAAAACTTAGAAAATTTAAAATAATGTTTAAAATTGATATAATTATGAAAAAATTCAAAATTTTTATATAAGAAATAATTTGCTAAACTTTAATATCACTCAAGAAATGACTTCATTATAGACCTTATTGTGGACATCATAAATCAGTTTTTGAGTTATGCAAAATCTGTTCATACATTTCTCATATTTGCCCCCAAAAGTATGCAACAAATCAAACATTAAATAAAATACTTTGTTTTAAAATATATCGAGGGCTTATATTCAAAAAGGGTCATAATGAAATCCCCAATTGTTCAGGAGAACGTAAAAACTGTTATTTCACTCATTTTTCAACATTTTGCAATCCAGTCTTCTACGAGTTATTAATATTACGTCTACTAAACCTCACACTGAAAAATAAATCTTTTAACCTCATTATTCGCGAAGTTATGATAGATAGCCCGTTTTGTCTTAATTTATTTTTAATGTGTGTGATAAAATGTTCATATAGCCCGTTTTGTTTATCAGAAATTAAAGATGTAAAAGATAATATTAAAAAAAAAAAAAACTGACAATATGTTAAATTTATGATATCATATTAATCAGAAGATATTGCAGGACCATCTTTAAACATTAGAACTGTCAAATAACTGATGTGTTTACTAAAAAAAGCGCAAATGTATTCAAAATTATAAATTAAATTTTGAAAAAAAAATTTTGAACCAATTAAAATTGTATTAAATTGCATATCAACAACTCAAATGTGATTAAGACCTTCAAAGACGATGTTTATTGCACTTTTTATTAAAATTATATTTTTTAAGAAACTGCTTTTGTTATATAAGATATTTTGCTTATAATCACGATTTTTATTTCAATTATTTCATTCTTGTCTTTAAATCTAAAGTATAATGCTCCCACTTAGCCTCACAAAATGTTGATGGGTGTACCCGCGTATGATCTATGAGCATGCAATAAACGTTAAAAATTTAACTTCAATGGCTTTTTTCTTCAGACTGAATTGATATAACAAAATTTTTGTGAGATATATTAAGATTCTAATTCAAAATGTTTAAGAAAAGTTCAAATCGCAAAGATAATTCTCATTATTTATCAATTTTTAATACCATATATAAAAACGAGAAAAAAAGGTCGGTCAAGTCCGAACATATGATACCCTACACCATTATGTATAACCATAAAATTTCGGGAAGGGGACTTATATTAGACCAACACTTTTACTAAATGTAAAATAAAATATACAAATACAGAATAATGCGTTGATACTAACATCTACTTTATTTTATGGACTTTAGGATGATTCTCGGAAGTGGTTTTATATGAGAGCTATGGTAAATTATGGACCGATTCTAATAAAATTTGGCAATGTTGTTTCTACTTATATAAAACTTATTTGTGTCGAATATTAACTTTATAATAACATTAGTATGGGATTTATACACGTTAAAGTGATTTTCGGAACAAGGGTTTATATGGGAGCTGTGGTTAATCGTGGACCGACATGGACATAAAATTTGGTACAAAGATTGATACTTGTACAAAACGTCTTTGCACCGAATTTCATTAAAATATTCTTACTTTTTAGGCATTTTTAAGTGTTGAAACTCAATTCCGGGGGAACATTTGTATGGGGGTAAGATGAAATAATGGACCGATGACAACCAATTTCAATAGGCTTCGTCCACGTATCATAAAAGTCCCACGTGTCAAATTTCATTGAATTATCTTCAAAATTGCGACCTGTACTTTGTGCACAAGGTTTACATGGACAGCCAGCCAGATGGACGGACGGACATCGTTAGATCGATTTAAAAAGTGATTCTGAGTCGATTGGTATACTTTAAGGTGGGTGTTGGAGAACGTTTTCTATGTGTTACAAACATCAGCACAAACGCATAATACCCCAACCACCTATGGTGGTGTAGGTTATAAACAGAAAATTAAAGAGTCTGACGCAAAAAAAAATTTTAGTAAATTTGCATGAGACCCATTTTGAATATGAGCGCTCGATATATTGTTTATAGATAGCCCAAAAACAAAAAGTGAAAAACATAGTGTTAGAATTAACTTTTGATTTCAAAACTAATACCTTATATAAAAAACAGAAAACTAAAGTCTGACGCAAACATTTTTTTTTTTTTTTTAATCTGCATATGACTCGTTTTGAATATAAGCCCTCGATATATACATTAAAAAAAAAAAAAACATTTTTTGGAGGTTAGGTTAGGCTTAAGAGAGGACCACACGGAACCGTGTGTAATCACAAGACCATATTGGATAACCCAAAGTGAATCCTCGGAAGTTTTCCCTCAGCACGTTTTGAACCAGCATCATATCACATTCTCACGTTCTCATTTACGTTCTCTAGCTAGTCCAATTAATAGTATTATTGTCTATCCATTGACACCTCAATATTTTGTTCACACAGTTAATTTAACAAATTTCAGCATCTTCATTGGATTGGTTCCTCTCAGTTCCTCTAAATTCTGAATGAAATAGGAATCAAAACGTTTAAATCTGTAACGTGAAAATGCAAAACATTAGCAAAGGTATTGAAGTGTATCCTCCTCTGCGTCATTACACCATCTACATATACTCACTGTACTCAGACCGATTTTGTTCAGAAAATACCTCAGTTCATTATGGTCTGTAATAATACCAATATACCGTCTCTGTTCGCATTTCTCCATATTAAGCAAAGACTTGAACGTATTTTTGTCTTTTGGTTTCCATAATATCTTCGTTTGTTTACAACGTGATGAGTTTTGTCAAATCTCGTCTGATTTACTATTGAATTCCTCCCGTATCCTATGATAAATTGAGTTCAATCCTATATATACGCTTTCACAAGAAGCGCTTACATTCATATCCACTGCCACTCGTGCCAAATCATCAGCATCTTCGTTTCCTTGCATATTATTATGACCCGATACCCAGCACAGTTTCAATGAGTGTTGTTCGTTGAGAACTTCTTGCTCTCTGTGACAACGTCTGACTACATTTGATCTAATATTCCTATTACAGAGAGCTTGACTATCTATGTATATTATGATATCGCTCATAAATATCGGTCTCATAGATATATCTGGCTGCTTCAGACACTGCAAAAACCTCTGCTTGAAAGATACTACATACATCATTAAGTCTGACGCTGTACTTAATATTCTCTTTCCTTGAACCATCACCTCCCAGTTTTCCCTCGGTGGTATGAAAGCCTTTAGCTCCTTATCCCATTGGATTTGAGTATATAAGTAATCAGTAACAATATTCCTATATTGTGATCCACCGATTAATATTGAGTGTCCAATGTTTCTATAAATCAGTTGTCCACTTTGCTTCAGCCTTACCTGTGTTCTCAAGGCATGTTCTTTGATATATATATGTAGCGGGTCCATATCCAGTATTGTGTACATAGCTTCAATTGCAGTTGATCTAATATGCTTAGTGCAACTACTCTGTTGACCCGCTATACAAATCAAGGCTGCGTGAGCCAGTATAGTTCTGACAATGGCCTTGTAAATCCAATATATCAGGCGTGGTTTCAGTCCCCACGTTAGTGGTTTATTTTAAATTTCTGTTTGAAAAAAATATATTTGTAGCTTTATGTTTAATTGCAGTAGAGGACTTAATAACCCCACAAATTACCTTCAAACTTAAGTCTTAACAAAGTCAAAATTAAGCTTCAAGTTTAGGGGTTTATATTTTTACAAACGCAGATCATTTTAAAGTCTTAATTTTAGATCTATCTAAAGCCTAAATTGTGACGGTCACTCTGCAGGGTAATATTTATCTATTCTTTCTTTTATACAAATTTCAAATGTTTTGTTTCTTCTTAATTTTAAAACTCAATTTTCTTGTTTGCGACGCCATCTATTGCATATATTTGTAAAATGACATTTGATGTAACTGCCTTTGGTAACATATAGAGGGCGGTTATATCATAATTATCATTCACAGTAATGCAGGGTTGTATCTAATTTTCAACAATAAGATCAACCTTGCAATGCACCCAATAACAACAACAAAAAAATATAACCAAGTCACCGAATACACTGCGGTCTGCACGTGTGATTATCGTTTGATACAAGTCATTAAGTATCGAATAGTGACTTGAAAAGGTGGTGCATACAGGAGAAGTTTTGTATGCAAGGCGAACAATAGTGTTGGAAAAAAATTTTGAAAAAAAAAGGTAAGTAAGAAAATTGAGTTTTTGAAATTAAAAGGAAAATAAGATCATTAATAATAATTTATTTTTTTATATATATTAAACAAAAAAATAACAAAATGAAAATTATTTAAATATATTTTTTATATAAAAAAAATATAATTAAGTAACGTTTCATACATTTTTTTTGTATAAATAGGTTTTAAAAGTAAATTATTTGTTAATGATCGGTAAAACTAACAAGGTTTTATTCATAATATTTTTTTTAGTAAATTATAAGATAAAAAAAAAAAAGAATCCTTAAATGGAAAATTCTAAATTAAATAGAAAAAAAATAAAAATCTTATTATGAATACTGCCGCAAAACATTTGTTAGTTAGAATTTTGTATTATCAATGCTAAAATAACATTGATAATATGATATTCTAACATGAAACATAAAATTTTTTATAAAAAAAAGAATAGAAATAAATATTTTGTTCCACTCTGTAGATCATCCAAAAGCCATCTGTTGGGGATTGAGCGAGGTACGTTAGTGGACGAAGTTAAAAAAAAAAAAAAAAAGGTACTACTGTTACACAGCTACACAATGTCGTTAAGTTAAATTACCCAATAAACAATTTTTTTTTAATTTAAAAATAAGTAAACTTAGGGTAGTTAAATTAAAACAAAAATATTAAGTTAAAATAAAAATAATTTAAAATTTATTCAAAATAAAATTTTTTAAAGTAAATTCAATAATTAAAAAAAATATATATATTTCAAATTAAAATAATTTAAATTAATAATTAAAACAAATATTATTTTTTTATAAAAATAAATTAAAACTAATTTGAAACTAAATACTAACTAAAATACAAATATTTTTAATTAAATTAAAAATTAATTTTGAATTAAAATTACAAAATATTTTAAATTAAAAATAAAATATAAAATTAATTTAAAAATTAAATTAAAATATTTTAAATTAAAAATAAATTTAATTTAAAAATTAAATTAAAATATTTTAAATTAAAAATAAATTTAAAAATAAGTTTAAAATAAAATATTTCAAAATTAATTTAATTAAATTAAATAAAAATTAAATAAAATATTTTAAATTAAAAATAAATTAATATAAAATATTTTAAATATAATATTAATCTAACTAAAAATAAATAAAATATTTTATATATAAAATTAAATGAATAAATAAAATATTTTTTTAAATAAATTTATTAAATAAATTTTTTTTATAAAATAAAATAAAAATAATTTAAAATAATACTAATTGTAATAAAATAATAATTATAATAAAATAATAACCATAATAATAATTTTAATAAAACTAAAATTAAAATATATTAATAAAATTTAAAAAAAAATAAAAAAAAAATATTCTAATAAAACTCAAAAATAAATAAAAATTAAAATATTTTAATAAAATCAAAAATTAAATAAAATTAAAATATTTTAATAAAATCAAAAAAATAAAAATAAATTATAATATTTTAATAAAAATTAAAATAAATAAAATTAAAATATTTTAATATATATTAATTAAAAATCGAAAATAAATAAAATTAAAATATTTTAATAAAACTAATTAAAATTAAAAATAAATTTAAATTAAAATATTTTAATAAAATTAAAATAAGTTAAAATAAATTAAAATATTTTAATAAAAATAAATTAAAATATTTTAATAATTAAATTAAAAATAAATTAAATTAAAATAGACTAATAAAAAAAATTTAAAAATAAATAAAATTAAAATATTCTAATAAAATCAAAATTAAATAAAATTAAAATATTTTAATAAAAATTAAAAATGAATAAAATTAAAAATATTTTAATAAATTAATAAAAATTATAAAATAAATTTAAATTAAAATATTTTAATAAAAATAAATTTACATTAAAATAAAAATAAACAAAATTAAATTAAAATATTTTAATAAAATTAATTAAAATTAAAAATTAAAATATTTCGATAAAATTAATTAAAATTTAAAAATAAATAAAATGAAAATATTTTAATAAAATTAACTTAAATTAAAAATAAATTAAAATATTTTTAATAAAATTAATTTAAATTAAAACTAAATTAATCTTAAAAATTAAAATATTTTTTTTATAAAATAAAATAAATTAAAATATTTTAATAAAATTAAAATAAAAATAAATTAAAATTAAAAATAAATTAAAATAATTTTAATAAAATTAATTTAAATTAAAACTAAATTAATCTTAAAAATTAAAATATTTTTTTATAAAATAAAATAAAGTTAAATTAAAATATTTTGATAAAATTAAAATAAAAAATAAACTAAAATATTTTTAATAAAAATAAATTAAAATATTTTAATAAAAATAAATTAAAATATTTTAATAAAAAAATAAATTATTTCTGATAAATAAATAAATAAATAAATAAATAAATAAATAAATAAATAAATAAATAAATAAATAAATAAATAAATAAATAAATAAATAAATAAATAAATAAATAAATAAATAAATAAATAAATAAATAAATAAATAAATAAATAAATAAATAAATAAATAAATAAATAAATAAATAAATAAATAAATAAATAAATAAATAAATAAATAAATAAATAAATAAATAAATAAATAAATAAATAAATAAATAAATAAATAAATAAATAAATAAATAAATAAATAAATAAATAAATAAATAAATAAATAAATAAATAAATAAATAAATAAATAAATAAATAAATAAATAAATAAATAAATAAATAAATAAATAAATAAATAAATAAATAAATAAATAAATAAATAAATAAATAAATAAATAAATAAATAAATAAATAAATAAATAAATAAATAAATAAATAAATAAATAAATAAATAAATAAATAAATAAATAAATAAATAAATAAATAAATAAATAAATAAATAAATAAATAAATAAATAAATAAATAAATAAATAGATAAATAAATAAGTAAATGAATATATAAATAAATAAATAAAATAAATTAAAAATAATTTAAATTAAAATTAAAATCAATTTAAATTCAAATATTTATAAAAACAAAAATTAATTTAAAGATAATTAAAAATGAAATAAAATTATTTTAATTAAAAATAAAATAAATAAATTTAAAAAAATTTAAATTAAATGAAATTATTTTTGATAAAAATAAATTTAATTCTTAAATAAAATAAATTAAATATAATTTAAATTAAATTAAATTAAATTAAATAATTTTTAATAAAAATAAATTTAATTCTTAAATAAAATAAATTAAATATAATTTAAATTAAATTAAATAATTTTTAATAAAAATAAAACAAGTTAAAAATAATTTGAATTTAATAAAAATAAAATAAAATAAAATAAAATAAAATAAAATAAAAATAAAAATAAAATGAAATAAACTAAATTAAAATAAAAGAAAATTAAATTAAGATAAATTAAATTGAATAATTTACTTACCGTGTTTTTTATCATTTTTATTTTTTTTTTGTATTATTTTCATTAATATATTGTTGTTATTAATTTTTTTTATTTATTAAAACTTCATTAATTTATGTTATTGTATTAATATATCTTTATATTATTATATATATTATTTACAATTTTATATGTATTATTGAATTTCTTTATGTACTTATATTATTATATAATACTTATTTATAATTTTAATAAATCTAAAAGTTGAATCTTTATAACGGTTTCTAAAAAAAAAAATGATGTGTTAATTCATCTTAAATGGGTTGAAATGTAGCTTGTTAAACAAGAGTAGGTGGTAAATTCTCTTTTATTTAGGGGCATTATTCAAATTTCAATTTTTATTCAGGCTATAATAATGCCACGGATAGCTGAAATATGCTATATAGGGGTGGGCAGCCTTTCCAGGACATTACATCTCGTCCTGATGAAATTGGTCCTCGTCATGTCAATGTGAGTGTTGTTTACTTAAGTCATATGTCCGTCCGTCTGTCTTAGGTTTCACAGCTAGCGAACATTGTTTTTGTGAAGTGTTTTATGTTTTATTTTGCTTACAAGATCAAGTCCCCTTTTTGGCACGATTTAGTTTTTTTGTGATGGCCTTAGGTGGAAACGAACCCCCCATTTCCGTCGAGCTACATGCCGCAGCAACAGCCAGCGTGCCACACCATCCACCGCCAAGCAAAAAAGGTTAATTTTTTTCATCACAAAATTTAGCTTTTTCTTAAGGGACTATTTTTCTAATTTTACGTTATATGGGAGGTGGGCGGTAAAGTGGGCGGACCACGTCAATTTTTGGTTTCCAAGTTTATATCGACCCTCAAACTATTTATACAAAATTTCGTTGTCGTAGACACTTTTGTTTAAGAGATATCAGCAGAAAAGTCTGAAATTAAGCTACAATGGACACCCTGTGTTTCTAGTTTTTTTCCAATAACTTTTTTGTTTATTAACCGATTTTGCCCAAACAAACCTTATATAAGATAAATATTTGTGCCAAATTTCGTCTCCCTACGTTGCCCCGTTCGAGCTCTATCCTGCTTTCAACAGACAGACAGACAGACAGACAGACGGACGGACATAGCTAGATCGACTCAGAATCTAACCAGGACCCAGAAAATACATACTTTGTGGGGTCTTAAATGATTCCTTCGACATGTTACACACGGAATGACAAAATCAATATACTCCCCATCTTTATGATGGTGGGTATAAAAAGTCCCACAAAGACGCCTCTTGTGAATTCTTTCCCGCATAGATCATGTATATTAAATTTCATGTTTCTAGGTTAAATATTACAGGAAATTCAAAAAGTATCATTAGAAGAACAAAAAAGTACCTCAAAGTCCTTCCTCTTGAATTCTTACCCGCAGGACCATGTATCTTTAAGTACCTCAAATTCCACTCTTGTGAATTCTTATTCAAATAGGACATTTACTTAATTTCATGTTTCTAGGTTTAATATAATTTAAAATTCATTATTGAGTTTGAATAAAATGTAATTTCCAGATTTTTACCCCCTTTTGGTACTTTTTCCCCAATGGGTATAAAATGAATTTCTAAATTATAATGAGATCCCATATTAAAATACGCATATGGTTATGTCAATAAATATAAAAAAATGTTTTATGAAAAAAGTACCAAAAATAGGTACGATTTTTACCCCTTAAACGTTCGAATTTCGAAAAAGTACCAAAGTTGTATTTGTCATTTTTCGATAAGTTACGAATACGATGTAAATTTTATCTATATGTTAACTAGTTTAAAAGATACATATGGTGCCAAAAAAAACTACCAAAATACAGTTTTTACCAGTTTTCTCCCCAAAAGGGCCGATTTTCAAAAAAGTACCAGACACCTGTCCGATTATTTTTTAAATGAATATAAATCAACTTTGTATCTCTATTAGTTTAGGAGATATAAAGTTACCGATTTTACCGTTTTTAGCCCCTAAACATTCGAGTTTCCAAAAATCCCGTGTAAGTGGATCTATATGAAGGGAGACCTACCTACGTTCCAAATTTCGTCTCTCTAGCTTCAGCCGTTTGGGCTGTGAGATGATGAATCAGTCAGGCAGTCACGTTACTCTTTTATATATATAGATAATTCAACTTAAATCGCAGGGATAAACTTTTTATGGTTACACTTTACCTTCAATCACAGATTTTTTATCAAGTTTTAGGATTTCTTAATATGCCATTTACACAAAACTAAAACTAGTAGTTTTTGACTTAATTTGATTTTTGAATGAAAAACTACATAAATTTCTTTAGCTTTTCCATACAAATCAAAAACCATTTTCATACAAAAACTACTAAAATAACTATTTATGATACATCCTGTTCTATGATTTTCATAACAGTAAGCTTTTTAATATAATGAATAAATTTTTTTTTCTTCATTTTCTTGTAATATTTCATTTGTCATATTATTTTTTCAAGCAAATTTAATTTTAAATTTTATAAAAAACATCTTATCGAAATAAATTGATCAAATTCGATTTGAATAAACACAAATTAAAAATGTGAACGTCAAGAAAAACCATATCGAAGGAAAAAGAAGGTATGTAAACGACATGGTTTTTGAAATTTAGTTTTTCAAAAACGAACTGGTTTTCGTTTTGGTATAAACGGCATATAAGTGAAGCAGAATTGAGATATTATGACGTCACAATTTGCTTTCAGTCGTAAACCCATAGTATAATAATAAAGTATACTCGTAAGACCAGCTGTTTTACAATTTTTTCATTGGCAAACCTCGCGGTACTGTCAAATTGTTTTTGTATTCACATGTAAAATATTTTTTGAGTTTTTTTCTCTTGCTCTCTTTCGTTCTCTCATTTTTCCGTTCAAAGCATTCTGACATTGTGGGCAGTAGTTTTACACTAACAAAATACAAGCAATTTTTGTTTTTGTAGATGTGCGAGTACTTTATTATTTTACTATGCGTAAACCATAAAGTCAGTTGTAGAAAAATCCAGCTTTCTAAAGTTACTTTTAAACCATACAGCTTCAATCATTGATCTTTATAGACTTTAATTAAAATTTAGCTTTTTATGTAAAAATTTACCTTCAGTCTTAAGTTTATCTAAATGAACTTTTAAGTTATAATAATATAGTTTAGTAAAACCACAATTTAGCTTGAATCTTAGATCTTTTATATCCAAAATTTGCGATTATAGAACAGGGCTGTCAGATGTGGCGATTTTTCGCCAAACGTGGCGATTTTTAATTGCTCTCGGCGACTAAATTTTCCGTTTTGCGACATGGCGAATTTTTTGGCGATTTTTAACAAGGTGGAGATTTATTTGGCTAATTTTTTAAATTTTATTAAATAGGTATTCGTGGAGTAAAACTATTACGTTTTCTTACTAGCAAACGAATATTTTTAATCAAAAATGGTTCTCAAATGGGAGTTCTGAACAAGGGGTCTGTACAAAGATTGTTAGGTGGTCGATAAGACCTTTTGTTTGAACATCAAATTAAAAGTATTTCTTTAAAGATATAACTAACGTGACCAGAGGGTTTTTGTTAAAAAGCGGGATTTTGAAAAATTTTTTAAAAAAAGAGGGATTTCTTTCTATATCTTTTTCGAACATTTTTGAACAACAAATATCCCTATAAACTCAAAAATTATAACTTTAACGTGTTTCTCGAAATGTTTTCCAAAAAAAATTCTAGTTAAATTTCTATTTTGAATTAAAATTCGGATTTATAGAAAAACATGATACTTTTTATATTGCAAGCAAGAGTTTTTCTTAAATAATTCTTAGGCCCGTTTAACACTAACATTCAGTTAAAACAAACAGTTAAAATAATATCATTAATTCATGGTTTCCGTTAGCACTAACTTTAAGTAAATTTGATGGAAAAAATTTTTACTGTTATTTTTTAACTTTCAGTGTACACAATAGTGCTGTGCAAGTATCGAGTATTTTCCCGTTTTTTTTTTTTTTTTTTGGGTACTCAAAATTGTAAAGTAAGTAGTTACCCAATACTTTCAAAGTTTAATTTTTAATGATATCGTGTTAAAGATATAATGGATTATATACAACTCTGTATAAAGATACTAGTAAATTTTTAAATATATGAAAATAATTTTATTGATTTTATTAAAGTTGAATTTAAAGTTTTTATTTATTTTGTGTTTTAGATAAACAAATTTTCAAAATTTAATGCCGATCGGAAGAATATATATTTTTTTATTTCAAATAAAAGAATATTTATTAAAAATTATATTTCAAATTAAAGAATCCGTTAAGTACCCTGCGGGAAATCTTTAGCAATTGGTGCAATAGTTCCGGTCCCTCAGTACTAGTTGATTACCAATTGACACCTAATAGCCACCCAAGTTTCAGCTGAGTACTAATTGACACCAAACAGACACTAAAGTTCCAGTTGAGAACCAGTGAGAGCTTTTAGCTTGATTGTTAAATGCGCAATTAGCAACATGCGCGCAATAACTATATGTGGCTGAGTTATAAGCGTGTAAGACTATAAAACATGAGATAAGTAAAAGTAACCTGGATTCGATTCGGGGTGCCCCAAAACTGGTTAAAAAGGGTGAATTTCTCCCTGCTAGGCCAACACCATGTTCATCTCATATTATACAAAAATAAAATAGAATGTCAATCCAACTCTAAACAAAGGTACTTATTAAAAGTACAATACGAAAATATTCCTGTTAATCATAAGATGATAGTTCTGGTCAAAACATCTTTTATAAATGACACATTTTGGTAATAAAAATTGGTAAAAATAATTTAAATAGCTCACATACAAATGTTCTACCGGAAAGAGTTTTTAAATCTAAAAAGCTCTCTGCAAGAACATAATATCTTCCTCCAAAAATGTATATTCTATTCTAACATTCTTAAAATAATAAATGTTTTTTTGTTTGAAAAATTATGTTTCTTTCTTAAATTTTCAAAAGGTTATTCGAAAATGGAACAGAATTAAATTTTAGTAAATATATCTTTGTAGGTTTTCCTGCATCGAAGCCATCAAAAAATATACACAAAGTACATTTAAGATCAGTCAGTAGAGAAGTAGATCATAGTAACTTTTAATTGTCAAAAACGATTATCAAATTTTCAGTGGAACAAATATTTTTTATTATTAAAAATATTGGTAAAAATGTTATAGAAAACATAAATAAAGAAATAGAATAAGTAACTCTTAAAGCTAAAAAAGCGGGATTTCTTTATAAAAAGCGGGAAAAATATTTCAGGCGGGATAATCCCGCCAAAAGCGGGATGTCTGGTCACGTACTTAAAAAATAATAAAAAAATTTACTAATTAAAGTTTCAAAGTATTTAAAGGTATTCATATGGAGTAAAAACTCGAAAATTATTATTTGCGCTTGATTTTTATTATCATTCTGGTAATTTTTGCAAATTGTAAAAAACATCATTATATTTCATCCTTGGCTCAAGACATTTAATAGTAATTTTCAAATCCTTTTTCAAACACAAAGATTTTATCTTAAATTTATAATTAATATAAATCAAATAAATTACTATTTTCTTAAGTAAAGCCTGATTTAACAAAAGCATTTGATATCAAATTGAAAAAATACCATTCATTTTGTTCTTTAAGTATTAAGTTCTTAGAACCATAACGGGTGCACCATGGTATATAAGAAACGAGAACATCCATAAAGATTTAGATGTACCCCTTGTCAGGGACGAGTTCAGCAAATTTAAGGCAAAATACATAGAAAAATTGCATAGTCATCCAAACCCACTTGCAAGACAACTAGCAGAAGCCCGAACACATTCAAGGCTTCGCAGAAATGATCTACCACCCCGCTAATAGGAGGGTCAATTTATGTCATCTTCGCTCTCGATAGAGAGTAATTAGATTTAGCTTTAGATTTAAGGCCTAAAAGGCAGATCCAATAAATTAATAAAACGTAAAAAAAAAAAAAAAAAGTATTAAGTTTTTTTAGATTAAGAATTATTTAGGAATAACATTTGATTTGAAATTGAAAAAGTATCACTTTATTTTCTCAAAGAATACTAATTTTAATTCAAACTTCAAATTCAACATACGTATTTTAAGAAATAAATTATGATTAAAATAAATAAATTAAATTTAAATTATCAAAATTTAAAGAGTTTAGTTTCTTAGAATAAAATATAAAAAAATTTAAAGTTATGTCAGAAAACTGTATTAAAATTTATAATTTTATTTTTATTCAATTATTATTGGCTACTGCTATTATCATTGACTTTGTTGAAGCTGAATTTACATTTTAAAATTACTTAGAATTTTTAGAACTAAAAATTTTAATTAATATTTTAGTTTTTATTAAAAAAAGTAATAAAATTTAATTTCGGCGATTTTTGGCGATTTCTGATTAACAATTTGGCGACAGAAGCTCAAAAAAATCTGACAACCCTGTTATAGAATATTATTCCTTGAGAGTGAGGATACTCTTTTTTTTTTCTTCTCAATTGTTATGTAATTATTCTTACTTTTATTATCACAATACCACAAACATTTAAAAGCCATCCCTTTTTTTCATACTTTACTTTCCTTTTTATGAAGAGCCTTTAAATATGTTTTGATTTCTTTATTTTTAAAACCATTGCACTTACTTGTGCAATTTAGTTTTACATCTTTTCATCCATCACATAACAAATGTTAAGTGTTTTGTGACGGTCCTGTTATGGTAATTTGTTTTGTAGTAATAATTATTAAATACATTTGTTTTAAAAGTTTGTTTTATTTTTAAACCTAACGGATTTTCTCTCTTACTTCTTCTTCCTTTCTTTTTATTCACTTTTGACATAACAAACACTATGAAATGGTAGGTGGTGTCATTGCTCACGATGTCATATAGGGGGCGGTGACATCACAACAACCATTCACAATAATGTAGGGTGATCGTTTTCCACCACAAATAACGACCTTACAATGCACACAAAAACAACAAAAATTACACGATCATGCAAATGAAGGTTATGAATTCACGTGCAAGTTTTTTTTTGACATTCCATTACCTTCTTGATAGTCAAAGAAAACAGTGGTGCATACAATAACTCTACACCAGAGTTAGGATTTTAAAAGTGAATATAAAGTTTAAATAAGTGTTTAAAATAAAAAGAAAGGAAGTAAGTAATTAAAAAAAAAAGTGACAAAATATTTAAATTATTTAAATATATATATATATTTGGGAACATTTTTTATTATTAAAATAAAATAATAAAGATAATTACAATATGACATGTTAAAATAATAAAATACTTATAAAGTAGGTAACATTTGTTTTAACATCATTATTGTATTATCCTAATTAATATTTTTTTACTAAATCTAATTTTATATTGGATATATACATACTTATATATTTTATTTTTATAAATTTTTTATTTTTTTATAAAGTAAAATAGACATAAAAGTATATCCAATATAATTTTAAGATTTATAATAAAATGTTCCACAATATATGTGTATATAAATTTAAACGAAAAAAAAAAAAGAAAAGTAAATCTTGCATTATTCATAATCATGTTTTATATAATTGAGACAAAGTCATAAAAAACGTTTTTATGTTATAAAACATTTTATAAAATTGTAATAAAATTATATAAAACTTGATAATGAATAATATTGCGAACAAAATTAAAACAAGCGTATTAATAATTATATTACACACTCTAGATTATTGCCAAAGCCATCTGTTGGAAAATTATCGAGACACGCTGATAGAAGAAAGTTGATTCCACAACCACACATACCAAAAAGCTTTTTTTTTAACGAAATTCAACGAAGCAACCGTGGGACAAAGGGACTAGAAAGAGGGCAGATTTATAGACAAAATAATAGGAAAATAGCCAATTTCTAAGAGTAACGTGAGGAAACCCGTTACCCCAGGTAACCGTTAGACGGTTTCACATTATACATAACAACAATAATTAGGAAAACACGTGATTCAGAGCCGTTATTGAAATATACAGTTTATTATAGAAAAAAAAATATACTTGTTTTTAATGTATAACTTAACGAAAAAAAAAAATAACCCAACAAACATTTACGTTACTAATTTAAAACAATTATATTCTTTTGCTCATAACTAAAAATGTGAATTATTTAAACTAAATTTAAGTAAATCATATTAAAAAAAAATGATAATAATAAAAATAGATATATATTTTAAATAAAACTAATTTAGATTACTAATTATTACTAATAAGTTATTTTTATTAAAGTAAAAATAAATTAAATTTAAAATTAGATAATTTATAAAATTTTGACTAAAACTAAAATTAATTTAAAACAGATTAAAAAAAATAAAATTTAGTTATATTAAAATATAATTAAATTAATCGTAAACTTAAAAATAAATTATATATATAAAATATTTTTATGAAAATAAAACTATTTTATAAAAAAATTAAAGAAATTAAATAAAATATTTTAAATTAAAATTAAATTAATTTAATAAAAAAAAATAAAACAATTTAAAATATTTTAAATTAAAAAAAAAAAAAAAAAACAAATTTAAGAAAATTCTTTTGAAATTTAGTCATATAAAAAATTCAATTTAAATAAAATAAATTTAATTAAGATAAAATAAAAAAATAATTCAATAAAATATAAATAAATTATATTTAAACAAATAATTTAAAACTTAATTAAACTTTAATTGAATTAGAACTAATTAAATATAAACTATTTTTTTTTTAAATCAAAATTAATTAATAATAAATTAATTTTTTTAAAATAAAAAAAAATATTAATTAAAAACAAATAAATTTAAATAAATTTTCAAAAAAATTTAAATTAATTAAAAATAAATTAATTTAATTAATTTTCAAAAATTAAAATTAATTGAAAATAAATATATTTAATTAAATTTTCCAAAAATTTAAAATTGATTAAAAATAAATAAATTTAATTAAATTTTCAAAAATTAAAATTAATTAAAATAAAAAAAAAAAATTTAATTAATTTTTCAAAAAAATTAAAATTAATTAAATATAAATGAAAAATAAATTAATTTAAAAAAAATTAAAATTCATTAAAAATAATTAAAAATAATTTAAATTAAATAAATAAATAAATAAATAAATAAATAAATAAATAAATAAATAAATAAATAAATAAATAAATAAATAAAATAAAATAAAATAAAATAAAATAAAATAAAATAAAATAAAATAAAATAAAATAAAATAAAATAAAATAAAATAAAATAAAATAAAATAAAATAAAATAAAATAAAATAAAATAAAATAAAATAAAATAAAATAAAATAAAATAAAATAAAATAAAATAAAATAAAATAAAATAAAATAAAATAAAATAAAATAAAATAAAATAAAATAAAATAAAATAAAATAAAATAAAATAAAATAAAATAAAATAAAATAAAATAAAATAAAATAAAATAAAATAAAATAAAATAAAATAAAATAAAATAAAATAAAATAAAATAAAATAAAATAAAATAAAATAAAATAAAATAAAATAAAATAAAATAAAATAAATAAATAAATAAAATAAAATAAAATAAAATAAAATAAAATAAATAAAATAAAATAAAATAAAATAAAATAAAATAAAAAAAAAATAAAATAAAATAAAATAAAATAAAATAAAATAAAATAAAATAAAATAAAAATAAAAATTAAATAAAAAAAAAAACAAAATATAGATAATTTTTTTTATAAATTTATTATTTTCTTTTGCATTTATTTTACATTTATTATTTTCTTTAAATTAAGAATACAATTTATTTCTTTATATATTTATTTTTTTCTATTAGGTTTAATTCATTGAAATTATATTTATATTATACAATTAAATATTTCTTTTTATATATAATTATAATTATTATTATTTAAAAATATTATAAATTTAAAATCTATTTTGATAATTTTCTAACTAATATAAATTAATATTAATGATTTATTCAAACACATTAACATTTATATTTAAATAAAATTTTTATATTTTTATAATGTTTAAACGAAACATGAACTAATTTTTCATTTTTGGGTTGAAATGTAGCTAATGTAAAGAGAAAGTAAGTGGTATAGATTTTTAGTAGGGACATTACTTAAAGTTATTTTTATACAGGCCACAGTAATGTCAAGGAAGACTGAAATAGGTCTTAAGGGGAGGGCAGCCTGTGAAGGACAAAACATCTAGTCCTTCCAAAATCGATCCTAGCCATGTCATCTGAGGTGAAGTTTGTTAATTTTCAAATGTCAGTCCGTATATCATTGGTTTTCTTCCAGCGTATTTTGTTTTGTTTAGTGTTTAGTGTTTCAATTGCTTGTTTCTATCTTGGCACGAATTTCAAATTGTGATGGCCTTAGGTGGAAAAGAACCCCCCATTTCCGGCGAGCTTAATGCCGCAGCCTACAGCCAGCGTGCCACCTATCCACCGTCAAGCAAAAGGCATTTTTCATCACAATTTTGGCGCCCAACGTGTTGGCCAGAGGGTGTATTAATACACTTTTTGGCTTCACAAAAACCAAGTATTTTAAAAATACTTAGGCCCAGTATTCAGTTTTGTTTGAAGATGGCGTAAGTCCCGGAAGGTACAAATATGTACCATGCCTGAGTTGCGACGTCATCTGATAACGATTTTGAATACTGGGGAGTCAAGTGGTTTCGGATCGAATCGATTTCAAAACAAAAATCATGATCTGAGTGCTATACAGCGAAATGTTCATTTGTTTTTGTTTTGAAAGAGAGGAGAGACGATTCCGCAAGACTTAATTTATGTTGTCCGTTTTGTGTCTCGTCCAAAGTTAATTTGAGATTAGCAAGCAAATAATAACACAAATTCACATATATTTTATATATAGAAAGTTTTCTTTAGACATGGTTTTTGATTTGATAAGTTTTTATTATATTTAAAAACTATTTTTAAAATCCGAATTCCAAAAATTCGAATACCAGACTCAATTTTCTAAGTAAATTTAGAATATGTAAGTGAGCGTAAGGTATTCAACTAATTAAGGAATATAAGGATCGATTAAATTAATATTTTACATACCACTATTTTTCTTATTTTTTTACGTAAAGCTACACATATTTCAACCCTAATTAATCAATTTACATACTTTAAAAAAGATAATAATATATTTACTTAATTCTAACATTTTGTATATTAAAATACTAATTTTTTTATTATTATTTACAATTTTTCATATTTAAATACTAAAAAAAACTGAAAAAATCTAACCAATATAGTAACTTGATTTTACAAAAATAAATATATATTTCTTAATATAGTTTTTCACATATATTTAGACTTCTATTAAATTATATAATATAAAATTTTAGGTACAAATATTTAAAAAAAAAAAGAAAAAGTTAGTTTTTTAGATTTTGTTTTTGCATCATAGATCGGTAAAATAACAGGAAGTTGTAGTTCTTAAAAAAAATTTTTTTTTGTTGATATAATAAGGCATACATATTAGGTGTTCAATAGTCGATTATAGAGTTTTTTTTTCACCATTTGTTGAGTAACAATTTAGCTAGCTCACGATCATGAGCCAAAGACAACTTAGGTCTTCCAGTAGAAATCAGCTCAATAGTGATAACAACATCTCCGTACCCACAACAACATCTACAACTTCTACTACACAAAACACTGTACCGACGGTTCCGACAAACGTTATTACACCCTTAAGGTCTTCTAGGTTGCCAACAGGCACAGGGCCACGTACTCATTCCTCTCCGGAAAGTGAGAGTACCATAACTACTCCTACATATAGCAGTCTAACTGCTAGGGAAATTAGCGGCCAGGGAAGTGACACGGTAAGAAGGAATACCAACAATATGAGTAATCAAGATAGGAATTTACCCACAGTAAGTGAGGAGCCTAATCAAAATACAGGTATCGGAAGGGAGATTATTTCAATCAGGGAATACGTGAGTGCATCAGTTGGGGCTGCTCAAGCATCGATTATGCGCGAAGTACAGAACATGCAATTAATGTTACCCCAGCTAATTAGGGAGTCGTTGCGTTCTGAACGTGAGAATTCTTATGAAAATCAGAATATTCAGGATAGATCTTTTTTTCCGAACAATCCTTACGAGACACCTTTTAACACTAATCACCGTCAACCACCACCTCAAAATCATCCTCAACACTTCCAACAAAATCTAAGAAATCCGTCTAATGCTCAACAACAACTATTTAATAATGATTCACAAAATTTTACTAACCAATACCCCGATTATAACAATAGGCAACAGTTTCTAGGATACAAACCCATAACTCCAAATCAATTAGATAAATGGGGAATAAAGTTCGACGGAACTAGTAAATCGTTGACTGTCGAAGATTTTGTCTTTAGAGTTGAATCTTTAAGACTAGATTACAATTGTCCATGGGATATATTGATGAAAGGTTTTCACCATTTGGTAACTGGTGCTGCCAGTACGTGGTTTTGGTCGTTTCGTATGAAACACCCCACTTGTGATTGGCATACGTTCAAATATCACATCATAAAGAAATTTCGTAATTTCGAAAGTGATTTCGAAATACAAAGACGAATTATGGAACGAAGACAGGCACCTAACGAAACGGCAGATGCATTTATTAGTGATATTGTAAGACTGAAGAATCAAATGAGAGTTCACGTAGACGAGAGCGAATTAGTAAAGATTGTGAAAGATAATTTGAAAGATGGTTTGTCTCAATTAGTCTTCCCTATTAAGATAGAAAATTTAGATCATCTCTTGGAAGCGTGTAAGAGGGCTGAAAGGAACATAGCCAAAAGATCTTCGCATCGTATACCTATGACGAATTCTCGTAAATTGTATGAAATCGACATTACTGATCATGATGAACAGGTTATTCAGGTAGAGGCGCTTCAGAAAGATAAACCGCCAGCGAAACAGCTCATCTGTTGGAACTGTAGGGCACCTGGACATTCATTCATTGAATGCCCCGTAGTACAACGCAGTGTATTCTGCTATAGGTGTGGGTTCGAGGACGTAACTAGCCCGACATGTCCGAGGTGCTTGGGAAACAGCAAAGCGAACACGCGACAAACTGGGGGAGCGTGTTCCAGCCAGAATACCTCCCAGTAGATAACCAAATTTTAGGTAGTGCAGGTCTCGAAAACAAAATAATTTTAAAACGTGAAGAAACCAATATAAATATTAATAACCCCAAAAAAGAGAGCAATAAGTTAGAAAAAGAATCAGTTGAAATTAAGAAAAAGGTAGGCAATGTTTTGAACTTAACACCTAAGGCAGGTTTAAATCCCAATATACCATATGAACAGCGTTTAGAAAATTACAATCAAAAAAAGGTAGAAATTTTTGCCGACTACAAACCCATTACCAGCAAAAAAATAGAAAAGACAAGAGAAAGACACGGTATAAGAAAATCAGAGAGAAAGTTTATTGCGGCAACTACGATAGGTAGCGAAGAAGACGTAAGGCCTTATCTTACTGTTGAAATTAGTGGCTCAAAATACCAAGGACTGTTAGACAGTGGAGCCTCAGTAAGCTGTCTTGGCAGAAATTGTCTAGAAAACGTAAAGAAAATGAACGTGAAAATAATAGATTATAAATCGTCGGTAAGAACAGCTGATGGTAGACAACATCTGATTGTAGGTAAAATTAGGACTAATATCAAGTATGGAAATAAATCGACGGAAGCAATTTTGTATCTAGTTCCAAACTTACATCAGGAATTAATCCTAGGAATAGATTTCTGGAATAAGATAGGTTTGAAAGTATGTTTCGATGAAGTTATAAATGAGATTTCACTCCCAGAGTCTGAGGAGTTAAAAATGCATAAGCTAAATCCGTATCAACGCCGAACTTTAGAAAATGTAAAACAATATTTTCAATGCTACACGCAATATGGCTTAGGGAAAACGAAATTGGAAACACATACTATTGATACAGGTGATGCGCCGGCCAAGAAAATGAGGCATTATCCTGTTAGTCCAGCAGTACAGAAATTAATGTTTGAGGAACTGGATAGAATGTTAGAACTAGACGTAATCGAAGTTACTACAGGGGCAGAATGGAATAATCGAACTACTTTAGTAATGAAACCCAACAAAAACAGGCTATGTCTCGATGCTAGGGAGCTGAATAAGGTAACTAAAAAGGATACATATCCTCTCCCTAACATCGATGGCTTATTAGCTAGGCTAGGTGACACGCATTTTATATCAGCAATCGACCTAAAGGACGCTTTCTGGCAAATCCCTCTGGATGAATCCAGTAGACCGAAGACAGCATTCACAGTCCCGGGAAGGCCACAATACCAATTTAAAGTTATGCCTTTCGGTCTGTGCAATGCTGCTCAACGGCTTTGTCGATTGATGGATAAAGTGGTGCCATCTGAGCTGAAAGACCGGGTTTTCATATATCTCGATGACCTTCTAGTAGTCTCTTCAAATTTTGATGATCATATGGAAATGCTTAGGATAGTGGGACAGAAGTTGACAAATGCAGGCCTAACTATTAATATGCAAAAATCAAAATTCTGCTATAAAGAATTGAAGTATTTAGGTTACATAGTCGGAGGAGGTAAACTCAAGCCAGACGAGGGAAAAGTTAAAGCTATTTTGGACATTAAGCCCCCGAAAAATCAGAAAGATGTACGAAAATTTTTAGGTACAGTAGGGTGGTATCGTCGTTTTATTCATGACTTTTCGACTCTGACAGCTCCACTTACTGACACACTTAAGAAATCTCCTAAATTCCATCTGACACCAGAAGCTTTAAAATCTTTTGAAGAACTGAAGCATAGATTAGTGTCCAGTCCCATACTAACAAGTCCAGACTTTGAAAAACCATTCTACGTGCAATGTGACGCTTCTAATGTAGGGATAGGAGCAGTTTTGTTTCAAAAAGACGAAGAAAATGGAGAACACCCTATAGAATATTTTTCGAAGAAATTGAATAGCGCACAGAAAAATTATTCCACAACCGAGAAAGAATGTCTCGCAGTAGTGTTAGCCATTGAGAAATTCAGACAGTACATTGAATTAATGGACTTTACTGTCATAACAGACCATTCCAGTCTTAAATGGCTGATGAGGCAACAAGACCTCAATGGAAGATTGGCTCGATGGAGTTTAAAACTCCAAGGTTTTAAGTTTAATATTGAGCACCGAAAAGGGACCAAAAATGTAGTGCCAGATATGCTCTCTAGGTTAGATATGGAGGAAATAAGCAGCAATACCTTAATTGATTTTAACTCAGAGGCTTTCAAAAATGAGGACTATCTAGCTTTAGTTGACACGATAGAACAGAATAAAGATAGACTGCCAGATCTGAAAGTTGATGAGGGAATTGTATATAAAAGAGTCAAATTCAATCGGTATGACGAAGAAGCAGAAGAGGATTGTTGGAAAATATGGGTACCCTCAGGTTTGACAGAAAAGATAGTAGAGCATTCTCATATTGACAACACTACTCATGGGGGAATCGCAAAAACGCTTTCCAATATTAGACAGTATTTTTACTGGCCTGCAATGGTGAAACAAATTCGGAATTTTGTTAGAGACTGCGAAACATGCAAGGAAATAAAACATCCGAAACAAATACTACGACCACCAATGGGAAAGGAAGTACAAACGCAAAGACCTTTCCAGAAGATATATATTGATTTTTTAGGCCCGTATACAAGGACAAAGTCAGGAAATACATATATCCTTATTGTTCTCGACCATAAAACCAAATTCGTACTGTTGAAAGCTCTATCTAAAGCTACCACTAAAGTTACCATCAAGTTTTTGAGAGATGAGGTTTTTTATAAATTTGGAGTGCCGGAAATAGTACATTCAGACAATGGCAAACAATTTACATCAGAAACTTTTAAGGAATTTTTGGCCCTATTTGGAATAAAACATTTTCGCACCCCTATTCATTCACCACAATCTAATGCAAGTGAGAGAGTGAACCAGTCAATTCTTAGTTCGATAAGAAGTTTTCTTGACAACGACCAGACAAAGTGGGACGAAAATTTGTCCAAAATAGAATGTTCTCTTAGGTCTACAGTTCACTCATCAACTGGTGTTACGCCCTATTTTGCCCTAACCGGCTACAACATGATTACTCATGCAGATGCGTACGAAATACTGCGAAAATTAAAATCAGTTGATGAGGGTGATATATTAGTACTACCTAAAGCCTCACAGATTCAGATGATTCATCAAAGAATAGGAGAAAAACTTCATAATGCCTATTTGAGAAATGAGAGAACATATAACTTAAAAACCAGGAATATTAGGTTCACTCCAGGTCAGGAAGTATTCAGAAAGAATTTCGTCCAAAGTGATTTTAAGAAAGGCATAAACGCTAAACTTTGCCGGCCTTGGTTGAAATGTAGAATTAGAAAAGCCATAGGAAATAGTAGGTATGAAATTGAAAACCTAAAAGGACAATTAATAGGTGTAGTACACGCGCAACATTTAAAACAATAAAAGTAAGGTAGAAAGTTATCGATGTAAACGTAAGCAAGAAAATGTTTAAAATCACTATTTCTTCAAATTTTCCTGTAACATAGCTAGTATAATTCGAGAATACTAGGCCAAACATAATAGTATGATCTGGAAATGATATAACAATTCAAAAATAAATAAATATAAGCACGATTAATCTAATAATTTTTCTAATTTATTGCGAAAGTTAAATGTTTGAAATTGCAAACTCTGTAAGCAACTTGAATGGTCTAAAGAGAAAATTTGTTTGTGTCATCAAATTTTTCTATAAATATTTCATAGACAAAAAAAAAAAAAAAAATACATTATCTCTTCTTTCTACCAATTCAAATAAATTTATTTTCAGTTTTAAATTTTCAATTTCTATTCCATAACATTTCGGAACTAGTAATTCAGAAATCGTTAACTAGCTAACAAATCCACAACTACCCAATTTTTAGCTATAAATACATAGGAATTTTTACATACTTAGGCCCGTTCTTATAGTGCTCACTTAGTGGCGCTATCGTACTTAAGTTATAAAATTTGTTTTACATTTAAAAACTTAAGTGTTTTTTTCCTATCCCTTAAGTTTTTTCTAAGTGTGAACATTTTTTGAAGTCTTAAAAAAATATTTATTGAAAATAAACAAAATAAATAAAAATACAAAAACCAACAAAAATTTTTAAAAATTTAAAAATCTGCCAAAAAACGATTTAGATGAATCTTTTTTGTGTGGCTATACATTTTGCATAACAAGTTTTTTTTAATTACGTAGCATATAAGCTGCAAATTTCTTTACATTTTTGCAATTATTAATTATTTTCGTTTTCTTATTTACTTTTGGTACTACATTAGGGTGCCATCAAAAATGTTTAGCACAAAATAATTAGATTTGATATTTTAAACGATATTTTGACATTATTATAAGCAAATAATAATCTAAAGAAAAAGATATTCAATAAAAAGTTATAATGATTATGGGTAAACGTTTTTGGACAAAGAAAATAAAACTATGAATTTCTTATTGAAGAAATACTCTTGTAAAGTATAAGCAACCTAATATAAATACATAAAAGCTCTAAGCTTTTTGTTTATTTTCTTGTCAACTTAGGTTTTGAACTGTGCTACGAAATATTACTTAAGTGTGAGCTTTTACTTGAATGTTTCTTAACTAAGTTTGAACTTAAGTATACACTAAGGGAACAGTATAAAACCGGGCCATATAAATTTTAATTTGTTGTTATTAAAATGTTTGACAATTTTTTTTTTCACATTGTTTTGTTTCAACAATTTTTCTAGGTACTAAAAGTACTAAAAGTTTCTTCCCTGTATGGAAATATAGTACGTTTTTCTGGTGTTAAATATCTAAACAACTTGAATCGAGATGTTTTCTGGTTTGGAAATATATGAAAAAAAAACAAGCAATTTGTTCGCGTTTTATAAGAAAACGACTCGTTTTCCAAAAACATGTATATGTGAACATAGCATAAATTTTTAATAGAATATCTATACATATATTTCAAATATCAACTACTCACTGTTATTCATTTCCTGTATCCGGTTTTGCACAATATAGATATGAACTCCTATTGATTTTGTTTATTATCCACACTAATCAGTGGCATCACTTATAATATATTACAAATAAATTGTATTTTTTTTTTAATATAGTTTTTTTTTTTTAATTTGTATATTATTTTTAGTGTTTTTTTACACACACATTAATGTTATTTTTTTTTAATTACAGGCTAAACACATATTTCTCCTTTTGAAAAAAATAATAATAATTATAGTTATTACTTTGATATATACACACACTTTAACATTGATAAATAGTATTTTTTTATATTTTTTCACATTTTTGTTAAATAGTCACCAAATTTTTTTTATTGTTACCGATTTAAATGGTAGTTGCGTTCACTTTGAAGATTGCAATGGGAAAGAATCTAAGTTGAATTGTGATTTGGAATCGTAGCTATGAAGTTGATAGCATATTTTTTAGGTTGGCAATATATTTCCGGTTGCCATCACTATAATAGGATGTAGTTCTATACAGACCGCTTTTCCCAAATCTTTTCGATACACAGGCTTCTCGAAAAGAGTTGGCTTTGTGACGGTCCTGTTATGGTAATTTGTTTTGTAGTAATAATTATTAAATACATTTGTTTTAAAAGTTTGTTTTATTTTTAAACCTAACGGATTTTCTCTCTTACTTCTTCTTCCTTTCTTTTTATTCACTTTTGACATAACAAACACTATGAAATGGTAGGTGGTGTCATTGCTCACGATGTCATATAGGGGGCGGTGACATCACAACAACCATTCACAATAATGTAGGGTGATCGTTTTCCACCACAAATAACGACCTTACAATGCACACAAAAACAACAAAAATTACACGATCATGCAAATGAAGGTTATGAATTCACGTGCAAGTTTTTTTTTGACATTCCATTACCTTCTTGATAGTCAAAGAAAACAGTGGTGCATACAATAACTCTACACCAGAGTTAGGATTTTAAAAGTGAATATAAAGTTTAAATAAGTGTTTAAAATAAAAAGAAAGGAAGTAAGTAATTAAAAAAAAAAGTGACAAAATATTTAAATTATTTAAATATATATATATATTTGGGAACATTTTTTATTATTAAAATAAAATAATAAAGATAATTACAATATGACATGTTAAAATAATAAAATACTTATAAAGTAGGTAACATTTGTTTTAACATCATTATTGTATTATCCTAATTAATATTTTTTTACTAAATCTAATTTTATATTGGATATATACATACTTATATATTTTATTTTTATAAATTTTTTATTTTTTTATAAAGTAAAATAGACATAAAAGTATATCCAATATAATTTTAAGATTTATAATAAAATGTTCCACAATATATGTGTATATAAATTTAAACGAAAAAAAAAAAAGAAAAGTAAATCTTGCATTATTCATAATCATGTTTTATATAATTGAGACAAAGTCATAAAAAACGTTTTTATGTTATAAAACATTTTATAAAATTGTAATAAAATTATATAAAACTTGATAATGAATAATATTGCGAACAAAATTAAAACAAGCGTATTAATAATTATATTACACACTCTAGATTATTGCCAAAGCCATCTGTTGGAAAATTATCGAGACACGCTGATAGAAGAAAGTTGATTCCACAACCACACATACCAAAAAGCTTTTTTTTTAACGAAATTCAACGAAGCAACCGTGGGACAAAGGGACTAGAAAGAGGGCAGATTTATAGACAAAATAATAGGAAAATAGCCAATTTCTAAGAGTAACGTGAGGAAACCCGTTACCCCAGGTAACCGTTAGACGGTTTCACATTATACATAACAACAATAATTAGGAAAACACGTGATTCAGAGCCGTTATTGAAATATACAGTTTATTATAGAAAAAAAAATATACTTGTTTTTAATGTATAACTTAACGAAAAAAAAAAATAACCCAACAAACATTTACGTTACTAATTTAAAACAATTATATTCTTTTGCTCATAACTAAAAATGTGAATTATTTAAACTAAATTTAAGTAAATCATATTAAAAAAAAATGATAATAATAAAAATAGATATATATTTTAAATAAAACTAATTTAGATTACTAATTATTACTAATAAGTTATTTTTATTAAAGTAAAAATAAATTAAATTTAAAATTAGATAATTTATAAAATTTTGACTAAAACTAAAATTAATTTAAAACAGATTAAAAAAAATAAAATTTAGTTATATTAAAATATAATTAAATTAATCGTAAACTTAAAAATAAATTATATATATAAAATATTTTTATGAAAATAAAACTATTTTATAAAAAAATTAAAGAAATTAAATAAAATATTTTAAATTAAAATTAAATTAATTTAATAAAAAAAAATAAAACAATTTAAAATATTTTAAATTAAAAAAAAAAAAAAAAAACAAATTTAAGAAAATTCTTTTGAAATTTAGTCATATAAAAAATTCAATTTAAATAAAATAAATTTAATTAAGATAAAATAAAAAAATAATTCAATAAAATATAAATAAATTATATTTAAACAAATAATTTAAAACTTAATTAAACTTTAATTGAATTAGAACTAATTAAATATAAACTATTTTTTTTTTAAATCAAAATTAATTAATAATAAATTAATTTTTTTAAAATAAAAAAAAATATTAATTAAAAACAAATAAATTTAAATAAATTTTCAAAAAAATTTAAATTAATTAAAAATAAATTAATTTAATTAATTTTCAAAAATTAAAATTAATTGAAAATAAATATATTTAATTAAATTTTCCAAAAATTTAAAATTGATTAAAAATAAATAAATTTAATTAAATTTTCAAAAATTAAAATTAATTAAAATAAAAAAAAAAAATTTAATTAATTTTTCAAAAAAATTAAAATTAATTAAATATAAATGAAAAATAAATTAATTTAAAAAAAATTAAAATTCATTAAAAATAATTTAAATTAAATAAATAAATAAATAAATAAATAAATAAATAAATAAATAAATAAATAAATAAATAAATAAATAAATAAATAAATAAAATAAAATAAAATAAAATAAAATAAAATAAAATAAAATAAAATAAAATAAAATAAAATAAAATAAAATAAAATAAAATAAAATAAAATAAAATAAAATAAAATAAAATAAAATAAAATAAAATAAAATAAAATAAAATAAAATAAAATAAAATAAAATAAAATAAAATAAAATAAAATAAAATAAAATAAAATAAAATAAAATAAAATAAAATAAAATAAAATAAAATAAAATAAAATAAAATAAAATAAAATAAAATAAAATAAAATAAAATAAAATAAAATAAAATAAAATAAAATAAAATAAAATAAAATAAAATAAAATAAAATAAAATAAAATAAAATAAAATAAAATAAAATAAAATAAAATAAAATAAAATAAAATAAAATAAAATAAAATAAAATAAAATAAAATAAAATAAAATAAAATAAAATAAAATAAAATAAATAAATAAATAAAATAAAATAAAATAAAATAAAATAAAATAAATAAAATAAAATAAAATAAAATAAAATAAAATAAAAAAAAAATAAAATAAAATAAAATAAAATAAAATAAAATAAAATAAAATAAAATAAAATAAAATAAAAATAAAAATTAAATAAAAAAAAAAACAAAATATAGATAATTTTTTTTATAAATTTATTATTTTCTTTTGCATTTATTTTACATTTATTATTTTCTTTAAATTAAGAATACAATTTATTTCTTTATATATTTATTTTTTTCTATTAGGTTTAATTCATTGAAATTATATTTATATTATACAATTAAATATTTCTTTTTATATATAATTATAATTATTATTATTTAAAAATATTATAAATTTAAAATCTATTTTGATAATTTTCTAACTAATATAAATTAATATTAATGATTTATTCAAACACATTAACATTTATATTTAAATAAAATTTTTATATTTTTATAATGTTTAAACGAAACATGAACTAATTTTTCATTTTTGGGTTGAAATGTAGCTAATGTAAAGAGAAAGTAAGTGGTATAGATTTTTAGTAGGGACATTACTTAAAGTTATTTTTATACAGGCCACAGTAATGTCAAGGAAGACTGAAATAGGTCTTAAGGGGAGGGCAGCCTGTGAAGGACAAAACATCTAGTCCTTCCAAAATCGATCCTAGCCATGTCATCTGAGGTGAAGTTTGTTAATTTTCAAATGTCAGTCCGTATATCATTGGTTTTCTTCCAGCGTATTTTGTTTTGTTTAGTGTTTAGTGTTTCAATTGCTTGTTTCTATCTTGGCACGAATTTCAAATTGTGATGGCCTTAGGTGGAAAAGAACCCCCCATTTCCGGCGAGCTTAATGCCGCAGCCTACAGCCAGCGTGCCACCTATCCACCGTCAAGCAAAAGGCATTTTTCATCACAGTTTTTATTTATATTCATTGTTTATGTTAATTTTAAAATTTGTTAAGATGTAAGATAATAAAAATGTATTGAATTAATTAAGGACATACAAACATATATTTAGAGAAAGTAGGAAGAAATGACGTTAGATAGGTAATATGATCTAATACTGAGCCTTATTTTTATATAAAGAAAAAAATGTGCTCAATATTAAATTATGCAAATTGAATTGTGGTATTTATACAAATATAGTTTAAAATAGAAATAAATAATACGATATAAGAAATACAATAAATATCGATTACTTACTTATATTGAAGTATACAAAAATATATTTTCCAGGGAATTGAATATTTTAATTTAAGCGCGACCTTTAAATAATTGTTTTAATGAACATTGTTTATAAAAAAGAATATGTATGACAATCTTTATAATGATTTTAAGGTAAAATTTTATATAAGTATTCAATGAAATGCTTACAAGTATTTTGGATCGTTATAAATTAAATAATTAGCAATACAGCCGGACGGACAAAAAAGGCCATCTTTGGCAAAATCCAAAAAGTGGTTTCAAACGAATTTTTAAGTCACCCAAACGTAGGATGGTCACTGCAGTTTAAACAAATCTAATTTAAAATATTTCGAGAATTTTGGTTTTCAGTCGTTTTTTAAAACTAGTTTTTTCCGCTTGAGGAAAACGGCGACAGCTTTTTTTAAACATTTTTTTTTTTTGGAAAAATTTTGTTTTCCTTATTAAAATCCTTAGAAAAAAAATATATTTTAAATTTTGATAAAAAAAAAAAAAGATTTGTTATTATGAACAAAATTTTATTTTTACCACAAGAACCTTATTTTGTTTACTGCTTAGGTTAAAAACTAGTCAAAAGATGAATTCTCTAAAATCGTATAGCTTAAGTTCGTTGTTTCCATTATTATTATTACTTTTTTTAATTTTTTATTTTATTTTCAAATAATTTTTATCCGTTAAAACTGATAAAAACAGTTTATGTCACCTTGACGCTGACGTATATGTATTGATTGAATCAGACTCCTTACAAAGCTATACATTTAACTTATCTTAGAAATGTCAAATACGCATTCGTTATGGCAACACTATGGTAATAACACTCATATATTGGGTAGCACCGTACTAAACTACTTTTCTAAAATATTATATTCTTAAGGCTTTTTGAATTAACAAATAAAGTTAAATATATTTTACTATAACATAAATAATTAAGATAAATCAATTTTTTTTACAAAATTTTAACGATTTATTACAAAAATCTGTTAAATACAATCATTTTATAAAACTGTTGTACCTTTGTTTACTTTATGAACACTGCTTTATCTGTAAAGAAAAAAAAACAACACCCTGTTGCTTTGTTTTATTGATTTACCATACGCAGCTAGGTGTCGCTTTCGTCGAAATTGCAACACTTTCATTTGTTTGTTTGACAGTTCGCGCCAAAACAAGCGTTTTGCTGTCATTCTTCTTTGTACGAAATTTCATAAAAGCAATTTTTGCACACAACAACACATACCTAAGCACATTTAATTATTAAAAGCCGAAAGGAGCGCAACTAAAACGTAATTTAATTAAAAAATTCCAAAAAATAATTGTGTAAATAAAAAATAAAGCCAAAATGTTTGAAGCCCGTTTAATTAATGCCACCATTCTCAAGAAAATCTTGGATGCCATCAAAGATTTGTTAAATGAAGGCACCTTTGATTGCAGTGATTCCGGTATACAGGTAAGAGGAAATGGTGAAATTATAAAGAAAAAATATTTTATCATATTTTTTTTATTTTAGCTACAAGCCATGGACAATTCTCACGTTTCCTTGGTTTCTTTGACGTTACGCTCCGATGGCTTTGATAAATTCCGTTGTGATCGCAACATTTCCATGGGCATGAATTTGGGTAGCATGGCCAAAATTTTGAAATGTGCTAACAATGATGATACCGTCACTATTAAGGCCCAGGATAATGCCGACACTGTTACCTTTATGTTTGAATCACCCAATCATGAAAAAGTCTCGGATTACGAAATGAAGTTGATGAATCTTGATCAAGAACATTTGGGTATACCTGAAACTGATTATTCCTGTGTGGTACGTATGCCTTCTATGGAATTTGCCCGTATCTGCCGTGATTTGGCTCAATTCAGTGAATCTATGTTGATTTGCTGTACCAAAGAAGGTGTTAAATTTTCCGCTTCCGGTGATGTAGGTTCAGCCAATGTTAAATTGGCTCAAACTTCCAGTGTGGACAAGGAAGAAGAAGCTGTAGTTATTGAAATGCAAGAGCCTGTAACTCTTACATTCGCCTGTCGTTACCTGAACGCCTTTACCAAGGCCACTCCCCTATCGGGTCAAGTACAGCTGTCAATGTCAGCAGATGTTCCATTGGTGGTTGAATATCGTATACAAGAATTGGGTTATATACGCTACTATTTGGCGCCTAAAATTGAGGATGATGAAAGCTAAACTACGGGTAGTTTATGGTTTTCTCTCTGTTTAAGATTAATAATTTAGTTTGTATGTCTTCAAGAAAGAAAAAAAACACTTTCAAAATACACATCAGCATACATGTTCTTGTTAAAACTTTAGGTATTACAAAATAATTCATGCCTGCATTGAAAATTGTAAACATTTTTCTGTAAGATTAATTTTAAGTTGGAAACTACATAGTAATTGATTTTCTTTATATTTTATTTGCACAATTATTTCTTTTCCATAACTTGTTTATATTTCTACTCTGTAAGAAGGGAAGACATGATATTTTTTATATAATAAAACTTTATATTCCAAATTGTTTCAAATATTCCAAGGTTTGTTTTATTTTCTAGCACTGGTCGTAAAAAGAATATTGAACTTTCAGCAAATTTCCAATGTTTGAAAATTTTTTTTAAAGTTCGATTTTTCGAACTTGATCCCAATCCATTTTGAACTCTATTTGCTTTCCACTAATTGTACCAAAATGTAAAAATCTAAAATATTCATAAAATTTTTATGTCCGAAAATTTATTTTTGATGTTCGAATTTCGGAAATTACCTCAAATCAATAAAAATTTGATAAGTTTTCCATATGCTTCAATAAAAAATAAAAATCTTTGGTTTTTTAACTTATTTTTAATGTTCGAAATTTAATTTTTGAACTTCGAATTTCGGTAAATATTTCGAATTATCAAAAATCAATTTGCTTTCCATCAATTATACCAAAAAAGTAAAAATATCAAATTTTTCAACAAATTTTGAATGTTTGAAAAACTATTAGTTACAATTTTCGAACATTATCTCAAATCATTAAAAAATCAATTTTCTTTCCATTATTTGTACCAAAAAGTAAAAATCTCTAATTTTCCACCCGATTTTTATTGTTCGAAATTTAATTTCTGAAGTTCGAATTTGGGAAATTGTTTAAATTCAATAAAAATGTTATACATTTTATATTAGTTTCAATAAAAAATAAAAATCTTTAATTGTCCATAAAATTTTTAATGTTCGAAAATTAGTTTTTGAATATCTCTAATCATCGATTCATTCCAAAAATTTGTTATTCATTAGATTTTTAATGTTCGAATTTCGGAAATTTCCTCAAATCAAAAAGAAAAAATTAAATGTTTTCCATTTTCTTCAAGAAAAAATAAAAATCTTTAATTTTCGAACTTATTTTTAATCTTCGAAAACTAATTTCTAAAGTTCGAATTTCGGAAACTGTCTCAAATCAATAAAAATCTTCCGTTAACTTCAATAAAAAATAAAAATCTTTCATTTTTCACTTTATTTTTAAAGTTCGAAATTTATTTTTTAATGTATTTTAAATTAAAAAAAAAAAAAAAGAATCAATTAGCATTTCTTTGTAATTAAGAGTAAACAACATTTCTTAAATTTTAAAGAAAAGTTTCAATGTTCGAATAATTGAAGCAAAATGTTATGTTTGAAAATTTTACTTTGAAGTTTGAATTTTAAAATCATTGGTTTTGAAACGAATTTATAATCTTCAAAAGTTTTTGAATTTTCAGCAACTCAAAATTTTTTCAAATGTGTATAAGGTTACAGAGTTTTCAATGTTCGAAAATTTTAATATTAGCTTAAATTTTCGAAATTTTTAAAAAATTAGAAAATTTGTTAATCTTTTTACTGGCTTTTATAAGAAAAATTTTTTTTAATTTAATTTTGTAATTGATCTTTTTTATAAAAAAAAATTCTTTTATTTTGGTTTTTATTTTATTTATAAAAAAGAATTGCAAACTATTGGTATGTAAGACTTTTTCTTGCTTAACAATCTATGTATTTAATGTAAAAATCTTTACGGCCAATTATTATTTTTCGACCAACTTAGCACTAACTACTGAGTCAATATGAATGTATAGAACGAATCGAAATGAATTTTAAACAAATTTCCTTAAAAAATGGAATCAAAAAACAAAATTAACAAATGGGTATAACTAAACGATAAAATTTGAACCATAAAAAACTGTGCTTATTCTTTTACTCTCTTACGGAACTATTCTATAATATAATTAGGATGAACCACCAACAAGGGATCATCTTGTTCTTCTTCCTCCTCCGTGCGTTTGGGACTTTTGCCAGGTTGTCTAAGTTCGGTGGTCTTTAGGGGGATAATAACTTGATCGTGATAAATCAAACGATCTATAACTTTTTCTATAAGATTTTTACGTGATATTAGCTCATCTTCAGATTCAATTTGATCAGCTACTTGTTCTAGATACCAGGTGACCACATCACTACGTTTCATGCCAGAATCGGTAGCCTCTGTTTCACAGCGAGCTTCTTCGTTACGCATATGCAAAACCAACATGGTGGAGAGATTTTTATAATCTTCAAATGATAAAGTAAGTTTTTTCTTTTGTAATCCCGTTTGACCTCCCGATGTGTTGAGTTCAGTTTCGGCTGTTTCACCAGATTCCATGTCTGTGCCATTATTGGTACCATTTTGATCCATATCTACATCCCCGGTAAAGGCCTCATCTATATCGTCATCATCCAAATGGATATCTGGTTGTTCTACTCTTATAATGGATTTATTTAACAAACGGAAAGCCTCTTTAACATGACGTTCCTGTACCTCATTCATACATTCCAACTTTGCCATGGCCTCACTAAGACGTATCATAGATTCCAATTGTCTGACAGTAATACGCCAAGTACTACGTCCGGAGGTACCAGTATCTCTTTGTCTTAAATGACCATAATTCTCTACCAAAAGTTTGCTGGCTTCTTGGCTTATAATAGGCTTAAATTGCCGAGCAAATGTTATGTAACGTAAAACCTCTTCACGGGTATAGGTTCTTTCGATATTATCCTCTATGTTAGAATGAAGATCCACAATTTTTCTAGCTATAGCATAATCCACTACTTCATTACATTCATCCACCAAAATAAAGAACAAATCAAAACGTGACATAATAGGAGCCGACAGTTGTATATTTTGTTGAAGACTTTTGGAACGATCATAGCGACCATTAATGGGATTGGCAGCAGCCAATATGGAAGTACGAGCATTGAGAGTAGCTCTAACGCCAGCCTTTGCTAGAGAGATGGTTTGTTGTTCCATAGCTTCATGAATGGCGACCTGATCACGAGGATCCATTTTATCGAATTCATCGATACAACAAATACCATTATCGGCCAACATAAGAGCACCAGCTTCAATGACAAAATCAAAACTTTCTTCATCTCTTACCACGGCAGCAGTAAGACCAGCTGCTGAAGAAGCTTTGCCCGAAGTATAAACAGCTCTGGGAGAAAAGTCAGCGACTTGTTTAAGGAATTGTGATTTGGCGGTACTGGGATCACCAACAATGCAAACATTAATGTCACCACGCAAAGTAGTTTCTGAAAAAGAGAGAGAGAAAAAAATAAAAATTTAAAATGGTACCTTTTTCCAATAAATAAAAAAAAATCCAAACAAATTTAAACACTTACTCTCATGTGTAGTCTTGCCCACACCACCAAACAACTGCAATAATATACCGCGTTTCACCTCATCATTGCCATAGATCGAGGGGAATAAACATGTTATCAAATTATTATACAAATTACGATCCTTCGACATTTCATATACTTTATTCCACTCAGCATCAGTCATTTGTTTCTTCATATCCTCAGCCGTTACTTCAGACATGGGCAAATCGGTGCCTCCAAATCGAACATTAGTAGCCTGGACACTGCAAGCCAAAAATGCCATACGGTAATTAAGTTCACGCATACCCAAAGCCTTAAGACCGGTCAAACCTTCAGGACCATCTCCTGGTTTATGACGTGAACCCATATCTGCCTTGGCACCCGGCATACTTAAAACACCTACATCTGGTACCACTATTAATGTACCCGTAAAATCATAACGATCACCGGCTTGTACAGTTTCCACCAATTCGGAACGTAAAATAATTTCCACTGATCGCGGTATACAACCACGAGGTAATTCAGATTGTGTTTCTTGTATGCGTATCTTTTGGAAATCTACAAACAGAGACTTCTCTACATCCAACATAAAACGGCGACGGTTGGCGCATACAGGATTGCGACAAATAGTGGGATTGGTAAATTTAAATTGTTGCTCAACATTGCGTATTTCCGTTTGACAATCCAAACACATGAACACACCCAAAACCAGTTCGGGGTGGACGGGATGGGTACGTACCACTTGACCGGAGATACGTATCAGAGTGCCTATTTTGGAAGTGGTTAAATCACGTACCTTGTGACGTGTAGGCACTTCAGTAAAGGATACATAGCATTCTTTTTCAGTTTTTAAACCAATACGGTCTTTAACAAAATTGGAAACAGATTGGCAAAGATAAGGGAAGATTCTGCAGATAAAAAATTGTGTTCTTTTTTTACTAATTTTATAAAAAATTATTAACTAACTTACCTATAATATTCTTCTATTATAGTAGTGGCCAAATTTTGATTATACTTCTCTACATCATCAAAACTGACCTCCAAAGTACAACGATCGGGTGATTCCAAATCTGCTGCCGGTTTAACATATTTAATCTCACCATCTTCTTTGAATCTATTATATTTCAATAAAGAATTTATTAATTTTATTTAACATTTATTTATATTTTTTTTAAACTCATTCAATTTTTGTACGCACTCTTCCAAAAAATCTTGAAATAATTTTTGACATCTTATGCCCACTTCATCTTTTACACGCAATTGTCCAATATTAGCATCAGCTACATCCATGTTTTTTTTTTTTTTTTACTTTAGAAATTAGTTAACAACAACAGATTTTATAAAAAAAAAATAACAAACAATCTCTTTAACAGATATTTTGTAAATAAAATAAAAAATTTTTCGCAAATTGTTGGAAACTCAAAAACACACGCCAATTTTTTAAATGACAGCTGCTTGTATACAAGCAATTTGCGCGCCAAAACTCCAAAAGATTTGTTTACAAAACATCTAAAACAAACGGCTGAGAATGATTTGAGTTTAGCCGCTCATTAGTTTTATTAAGACGCCGTAGAAAATGATTAATTCAGAATGCTTATTAAAGAAAACCGGTCTTGTTTTTATAAATTTTTAATAAATTTCTTAAATTTTTGTTAAATTTTTTTGTAATTTTTAGTTAAACTATTTAAGTTTGCTTTAAAACGCCGTTAAGAAAGTTAGAGTATGTTAACGCCGTCTTGAAATTTCTGTGACAGGCGAATTTTTTGTTTACATTTAACAGCTGGCTCTTTAATACAGCTACTACACGATAGAGGGCTAAGAAGGAAAGAGAAAATATTAAATAATTTAAAAATTTTATGATAATTATACATCATATAAAAATAAAATTATATTTCATTATAATTTAAAAGCAAATTGTTTATATAATTTAAAATAAATAGCAAAAATTCAAAACAGAGATATTTTTAAGTTACAGGCTGTTTAGAATATTTTCCTTTTGACAGTATGAGTCATATTTTTAAAACATTTGTAATATTAATATTTTATAATATTCAATGCTCAGCATTCAATTTAAAGAATTTTAACTAAAAATTTTGTAATTTTACATAAAACCTTGAAAAAATTTAATAAATTTCCTTTAAAAAAAAATATTAAAAACAACTCATCTCTATTTTATATTACACAGGCTGTTTCATATATTACCTTTTTATTAACACCATGTGTCATATACCTTTTTTCATCACTATAAATACAACTCTGTCTATTTATTGTTATTTTTATGGCCCCCAATCAGCTGTTGGGTTTTTTATTTGAATGGTGAAAATTTTTTTGCAAGAATTTTTCGCAATAAAAAAACAAATTGCTTTTTGCTTATCATAAAACTGTTAAGAAATAAAATTAAATAAATGTGTTGTAAGGTGAAAAAATAATGTAAATCCATTAAAAAATGTCTACGGAATATTTTAGCTCTATAACGGGCTCTTCGAACACGGCTTCCTCCACTGTCAACAATAATAGTAATAATGCCTGTACCTCGACGAGATGGCTGACCGAGGAAGTATTTGCCTTAATTGATTTAGTGCAACGTAATGAAGCTATTTATAATCCACGCCATAAGTACTATTTTTGCCGGCCCTATGTGGAGAATTTTTGGCGAGAAGTTGACTTGAAATTGGAGAAGAATCGTAAGTGTCATAAAAAAGTAATGATGATCTTAAGAAACACAATGAGGGCGTCAGGCGATAAAATAAATTTAGGGCATTAAAGAGAGTACAGTTTTTTGGTGATGCCAGATGTGGGAGTTAAATGCAGGAAAATTATTTTTAATCTAAATAAAAGATATTTATTTTTTAATTTTTTTTGTTTTTGAGATTTTTTTTTTTTAATTTAAAAAAAAATAAATAAATAATAAATTAAAGATGTGTTACAAATTTTGGGCGATAAAGATTAAAGATATTTTGGGGAGTTTCCGAATGTAGTTTAAATTTTTAGCCGAACACTTATTACGACTCATCAAATAAAAAAATATTAAAATTATTTTTCATTACTTGTTTCACTTCTTTTAGCGGGTGCTAGTCTGGCCAAATGGACTAACTTGCGCATTTCATTTCGTCGTGAATATACCAATTATCTGGAAGAAAAAGTACCGCCATGTTGGACCTATTTCGATCGCATGTTCTTTCTACATCCCTATTTAAGGAAGTGAGTGTTGCTTTACCTTCCTGGACAATTAAACTAAAAATATTTGCCTTTTCTCTTTTTCTTTTTTCGTTTGCCATTCACAGAAAACATCAACAATCTAAGTCCTTAGACTCTCAAGTACAAGATGCTTTGGTACAAATAAGTTCCCTTTCAAATCGTCTGCAAAGAGAGCGTGCAGTAGCAGCAGCAGCCGCCGCCAACTCCCTAAATTCCCAATCAAATGCTGCCTCCCCTTCGCAACCGCAACTAGATCATTATTTGGAATATTTTGATGATCCCGAGCCAAATGCCTCCGAATTAGATGATATGATTGATGATGAACCTCCGCATCCACAAAATTTTGCCCATTCCACGTTGGCAAATGATATAAAGTCCGAATGTGAAGATAATGTTGATGAATATGATAATGGTGAGAGACCTTTAGATGATGACGATCATGAGGTGGATGATACAGATATGAGGAATTTTGTATTAAACACTTTGGAAAAGAGACAACAGCAGCAACAACAACAGCAGCAGCAACAGCGTTTGCAACATTTACAGCGTTTACAGTCGAGGGCTTTTTATGAAGATTTTCGCCATAAACGAGCCAGGTCTCATGATAATATCTCCTCATCACAATCTTCCACGTCCTCGTTAATGGCCTCTTCAACAAATCACTCTAATAATGTATCATTTGTACGTCCCACCTTTGCCAAACCTTTGGAGGTGGTCAGCACTACCACACAAAATCATGCGGGCAATAATAACAACAGCAGCAGTAATAACAGCAATAATTCTAGCTCATCCTCCGCCTCCTCAACTCTCGCCAATGATCAGGAACCAGTTTCAAATTCCACACCTCGTTTAAATTCTTCCTCTCACAATCAACATCATAGCTCCAGCTCTTCACATTATACTTCCTCTTCCACATTGAGTCATTCCCATCATCAACATCAACGTTTTGAAATTTCCGCTATTAATTCGTCTGCCTCAAATTCCTCGCTAAATCCTTTAGCACCTGCTACAACAAATGGTTCAGCAAGTTCGTCCACCTTATTGGCTCCCGCACCAGCGGCCACACCCGAATTATGTGATTGTAAAACTGATCCAGATGCCATGTTTTTAATGAGTCTATTACCCGATATACAAAAGTTAAATGGACGTGATCGTGGTAAAATTAAAATTGCTTTTCAAAACATATTACAAGACTATTTGTATCCCGATTAAATGGATTTAGAAGATGTTTAAAACAGCTAACTGAGATTCCTTAAAGTAAAAATAAAAAATTAAGATACATTATAAATGTATACTCAATGCTAATAGCAATTAGGTATTAGAATTTAAACAAAACAAAAATTGATCTTTTAAAAATTATTAGTTTTTTCTTCTAGTTTCCCAGGATAAATTAAAAAAAAAATGCTTTAAATGTGCTTAATAAAAATATTTATGATTATGATTTTAAAGTAATATTACAATAAATTTAAAATAAATTATGAATATAATCAAATATTTATGAAATTTGAATGAGAAATTAAAAAGCTGTACTATAAATTAAAAAAAAAAAGTTAAATAGTACTTTATGGTGAATATTAATTTTTTACCTTTAAAAAGGTAAAATTTTTCTAAATTTGGGTCACGGTTTTCATATTATAAAAAAATTACGAAATTTTAGTGAGAATTTGAAAAGCTGTAACTATAAATTTAAAAAAATAATAACAGGTAAGAACTTTATAGTGAATATTTTATTTTTAAAAAGGTGACATTTTTTAAATTTGGGTTACGGTTTTACCGGAAAAATAAAAATCTAGCATATAAAAAGCTAATATTTTACATTAAATAATTTTTGCCAGAAAAAATATAATTTTTGAGTTGAGAATAACTTTTCTTATTTATATTCTAAAAATAAATTATGAAAAATTTAAATTTTTTGATATAGTTCTCAACAGAGACCTGTACCGAACGATTTTAACGGCGGCGGCGGCTTTGCTAAAAATTGTCGGCTGTTAGCCGGCTGAGAGTTCAAAATATTATTTCATAGTTTTCGCATGGTCTTATAGAGTACATTGGTTCCAAGTCTCCTTAGATGTAAGGGGATCCGAAGACCGTTTGTTCGAACATTATTTATTTTTTTTAAATTATTAAAAAAAACATTTTTTATTTTATTACAGATTTTAACATTCGGAAATTTTAAATACGTCGATTTTGTTGAAATTAATCAAAAAATTTATGATTATTTTTATTTTTCTTGAAAAATGGAACGGAAATAATCTTAAAGTAGGGTCGAACCATTATTAAAATTTTTAAAGTTTACCAAAGGTATAGATCGTAAACAAATCAATGTTTTTGAATACAACTTTAAGTAATTTTGATCATAAATGGTTGGTAAAGCTGTGTTAAGTTTTTTTGAATACGTCTGTAAAATTATATATTATATTCAAACTAAATTCTTTAAAAATACTGCCATTTTCACAACTTCCAATTTCTTTATATTCTGAGTTTAATGCTTATATCAACCTCCTAAAATTAAACTTTAGAAAATTATATTTCACTATGTCTACTGATATGTATATTTTAATTCATTGCGTTTTTACTATTTCTAAAGATTTTTCCTTAAGTTAGCGGGTTAAGATTCTCCTATTAGATAGATCTAAATTATCCAAACATTTTGTTTAATATCTTGTTTAAAAATTGTTATACAGAATAATATTATTTTCATAATAGAGGATACAAATTCTAATGTAATCTTGTTTTCAAGATTAACAAATTAGTAACTTTTTGTGTGTAAATTTCCATAAGAGGAAGTTAGGAACTCTTTATGAAACCTGCATAAATTTTTTGGAATATGGCTATATATTTATTAAAAACTGTAATATTGAAAAATGCATAATGCAGATGCTTTTTCCAAAAAAAAAACAAATTTACTTATTTTTTCATATATTTCAAGCCAGAAAACATCTAGATTTGAGTTGTTTAATTATTTAACACAATAAAAACAACTAAGTTTCCATAGGAAAGAAATTTTTAGTATTTTAGTACATAAAAAATTGTTTAAAAATGCCCAGGGAAATTTTTAGAACATGTTCTAAAATCATTAGTTCTAGAACTGGTATAATCAGAACCACTTCAGATTCTTTAATAACATCCTCAGAATTAGTGGTATCACAACCAATTCTGACACCAATGGAGTAGAACCTTATTCTGATTCTAAATTCGGTTCTTGAAAGACTTGCTAGAAAAAAATATATACAGTTAGGGACAAAACTATTTGTACACCTCATATATTTCGTATACCTTCACGCACATTTTCAACAAATCCGCTGTTTTTATACTTGCTTACATTGTATTGTACTGTGGAATGTTGCAAATTTACTAAATTACTTATATTCCGGAGAGATTTTCCTTTTTTATGTTCATCAATAATTAAATTTTTAATATCCAAACTCAACTCTTTTCGCTTTCCCATTTTTGATGTGCTTATTATTCAAAACGTTAAAACCAACTTCTTATTTTGTAAAATAAAACTCGATTAACGAAGAAAATATAACGGTATTTAAAAAAATCATCATACAAGAGTCCAACGTACAAATAATTGTACAAAGTACTGATGTACAAATACTTTTGTCCCAAAGATTTTTACTTAAATTGTACTTTTTTTTAACAATGTGTTATATATTAATTTATTTTTTATCAAATAATTCAATAAAAATGGACCTGAATTAAAACTACATATAATAATTTTTTATTCTTTATAAATTATTGAATATATACGAAATGCATGGGTGTACAAATAGTTTTGTCCCTAACTGTATGTATGTATATACTTACAAAATTCAATTGATTTCAAAAGTGGACTTTAGAAAATAGCCCATTAGAATACAAAATAACAAATAAAAACAGATTCTGAAACCTTTCCCTAACTCTTCTGTGGCACTAGTTCTGAATGTGACAATTTTGAACAATAATTATTGATTAAAGAAGTAGTTCTAGAACCGTTCCACAGAATGGGTACTGGCTAGGTAACACTTCCATAGAACTAGTTCTGGAGGTGACAATTTCAAACAAAAATCATTTGTCGTAACGCCAAAGTAGAACAAGTACAAGTTGTCTTTTAGAACAAGTTGTAGAACGAATACAATATTTCTTGGGTGAATTTGTAAAAAATTAAAAATTAAATTTATATTTGTCCACATTTATTATTAGTTTAATAGCCTGTTTCTCTATGTCGAACGAAAATCTAAGCGAACGAAAGCAAGTCGAACGAATTCGAATCAATTTGGGTTTCTGTATTTCCTACGCTTTCGTTCGCATGGAGTTACGTCTTTTCGTATTGTTGTTGTTTTATTTTTCTTTAAGAGTAACATTTTTTCGTAAATATATTAAAAATACTACTAAATTGTTTAAACATAGATACAACTAAGTAAATAAACAAGAAAAAATAAAATAATTTAAAAAAATTAAAAAAAAAATTTTTCTTTGATTTTTTTTTAGACACAAAATCGTAATTAATGGATACCAAATACATCAAAATGAATAATAAACATGATTAAGGAACATTTGCAATGTCCTAGTGAGTATTTTTCCTATTTTTCTTTAAAAAATTCAACCAGTCGAAAGCAAAATAGCAAGTGACTGATTTTGACATTTTTGTTCTTATCGTTCGAAATACAGAAACCCAATTTTATATGAAAACACTTACGTTTTCTTTCGACTTTTCGTTCGACTCATTGTTCGCATAGAAGTGAGTTAGAGAAACCCAAATCAGTTTTCGTTCGCTTAGAAGGCGAAAGAAAGCTTTCGTTCGACATATAGAAACAGGCTATAAAAATTTTATTTTTGAAATTAAAAAGTATATGTGTGTAAAATTTTTATTTAAATCAACAATTTGTGAAAATATTTTGGCAAAGGAAAAACATAATAAAATTATATGTGAGCAGTGAAGCTTAAACTTATTGTCTTTTTTAAAGAACTACACCACTTTTAATGGTATTTTTTAAAAATCAATTGAAAATAAATTTAAATTTTAAAAAAGATCATTGGAAAATTAGATTTTTCATTTAAATTTTTGAAAATAAAAATTGAAAATTAGATTTTCATTTAAATTTTAGAAAAGAACTGTTGAAATTTCTATATTTCATTAATATTTCAGAAAACAAATATTTAAAATTACAATTTCTATTTCAGAAGAGTACAATTTAAAATAAGTTTTTATATTTTAAATTCAGAAAAGTTAATTTTATAATTAAAAGTTAATTTTATAATTTTGAAGACTACAAATGAAATTCAGTTTTTTATTTTGAAATTCAAAAACAAAAATTGAAATTTAGAATAATTCATTAAAATTTAGAACATTGAATAAGAGTGATTTATATGATGAAATTATGTTAGGTCAACTTAATTTATGTGACCTTTAAGCAAATAAAATTAAGAAATTGTTTCAAATCCATCTGGAAAATTATTCCTGATGCAAATTTCATTCTATATATTATTTCAGTTGAAGTTCTGAATTTAATTTAGTTTTTTTTCAAAATTTCAATATTTTTCTGAATTTTAAATGGAAAAATCTTCTTATAAATTGTTCTTTTCCAAAATTTAAATAAAAATCCAATTTAAGTTGTTATTTTCAAAATTATAAATTGAAAACCTAATTTTCAAGTCATTTTTTTTCAATTCTAAATAAAAAGTATCACTTTTAATTGGTCAATTCTAAAATTTATATGAAAAATGCGAATTTCAATTGTTATATTCTGGAATTAAAAGAGAAATATTGTTTTAATATGTTCCTTTCTGAATTATAATAAAAAAAATCATAAATTAAAATGATATTTTCAAATTTTGAATTGGAATATTTCATTCTCATTTGTTCTTTTCTGAAACTGAATTCATAAACCTTATTTTAAATTACTGTTTTCATAATATCATATAGAAAGTTTTTATTTTAACAAAAATGGTGTTGTAGTAAAAAACATATGTGTCTAAACATACACAGAAAAAAATATTTCAAATATTTTTTTAATAAAATTATTAATTAACTTTATATTGGAATTTAATTATATGATTTATTAATATAATTAATTTTCTAATTGGTTTTCAGTTTTGTTTTTTAATAAATTGACAGCTATTAATAAAATATAAAGAAAAATTAAATATTTGTCTATAAAAGTACAGAAATATAATAAATTTAAGTAAATTTTCAAAAATTTTCAGATCATTGCATCTATTTAAAGAAAAGAAGTAATAATAATATCAATTATTCTAGTTATTAATATTATAATTTTGATGATTGGAGCAAAATCAATTAAAAATTAATTAATATTACAAATTTCGTAATTGAAGTGCAATTTTACTTTTTTCTGTGTAATATTAAATAACTTATGACAATAATTCAAATAATATACTTTGTGAATTGGGTAAGTATGTATTTAGTTCATATTTTTTAATCTTAACACACGTTTTGCTTCATAACTTTTTTCCGAAGCAATTTTTAAAATTATTTTATCATTGAAAATATGTCAGTTATTATTCTTGAAGACAGCCTGTTGATTTGTTGTGAGTTTGACCAAAATGAGTAATGAAAATGATGCGCGTGCTATAAATTATTAAAAACTAAAAAAAAAAAAAAACAAATTGGTCATACAAATAATTGGTCAAAGAATTACATTTCTGCTGTCATACTGTTTTCAACGTCATTAAACAGTATCGACCATCGATAGGAAACATGGTTCAGAAAAAAAAGTCCACATGATATTGGATGGACAAGTAGATTAAAACCATATTGAAAAGCACTCCAAACACATCTTGTAGAAAATCACCCCATTCACTCCAATTAAGAGATGATTTTTTTTTTTTTTTTTGGCATACGAAGAAAGATTAAATTTTAAAAAGTAGTTTTAGAAAAATGGAATGAAAATGGAGAGAAACGAACTGTAGCTATTATTCCATAAAATCATAATTTATTCCAAATAATGTCTAAAGAAAATTCATAACGTCTATTGCCGTCAGCGAAGCAAAAGAAAAGAGAAACCATTTTTTTAGTTTTTTTTTTTTTTTTGCTTTAAAATTTCCCATAATGATGCAAAAATAGATAAATAATAAAACACTTTTCAAATAACATTTTTCTTAAATGGAACAAATTTTATGACTGTTTTTGAAATTAATGTTACGATCATTAGACTTTTGTCAATACTATGGATGTGCGATTAATCGGTTATACAACAATTCTAATTAATAAAAATTCTGATTAATTATTTTTAATTTTGATTAATCAAATTTGAATAATATTATTCAATGTTCTCAAATTTAGTTTACAATTAAACAAATTAAATAAAAAATGCTAAATATATAATATATGTTATTTGGTGATTAAACGACTTACATAGAGTTTATAAACCGGTTTATTCTTCAAATTTCGGTTATTTTCGAACCGGTTATTTTGAAATATTCAATTTCGGTTAACCGATTTACCCAGTTTTTGTGTGTCGGTTAAACGGTTTCAAAATTTGCTAAAAATATCACTAAATTTCGTCCTTTAGGTGCTGTTTTCTGAATTTAAAATATCAGAAAATATGTTGAAACTACTAAAATGCTTGCTGTTTGAGTTAACAAGTAGTTAGGTGATAGTTGATATGGCATAATAGGAATAAAAAGGAGAACTAAATAAGTGCAGAAAATTTACTTTTAAATGATTAATAATCTTCTAAAAATTATAAACAAATCTCTTTTTAGCAAAAAAAAATTTTAATTATTTTTCCAATTTTATGCAGATATTTTTATTAAATTTTTTTAATAAAAATTATATAAACTTTTTCTTGAGAGAACAACTTTGAAAGTGGTGAATATAAATCATAATATAAAGTACATTATCCTAGGTCTTAAGTTTCCTTTTTACAAAATTTCGATCATTTAATTTTATTTTTAACCTAGAAAAATTAAAAAAAAAAAATACTTTATATTAGAATAATTTTAGATCATAACTGTGCTAAAATATTCTAAAAAAAGTTGTTTTTATAAATTATATTAAAACTAGTTTAAAGGCTGAAAAAAGTATTATAAATTTTCGATGTAAATCAATCGCAATTTATATAGAACACTGCAGTGCATGGTTAAACCAATAGGTTGGAAAACACTTTTTTTAACCAAAAATATTTTTATTAAGCTTCAAATTAGAGCAGTTATTAAAATGTTGGTTAACCGGTTTTTTAGTAGACGGTTAACCGAAAACCCGGTTTTTTAATTTTACCCAATTTTCGGTTAACCGTCAAACCGGTTTTTCAAAAAGTCTTCTTTTTTTATAAACACTAGACCCACATTTTATATTTTCAAACGTTGCATGCATTTTTTATATATATTATAATGAAAATTAAAAGCATAAAAAAGTCAAATAAATTTAAAATTATTCACGATTTTAACTATTTAAATTCCTGATTAATTGATTAATCATAATTTTGAACAAATGAAATCAAAATTAATCGATTAATCATAAATATATTTAATCATATTGTTGAATAAATCAAATAATTAATTAATTTGAAATTTGATTTTTACGTCACGTTACGGTCTTTTGCATTTTAATATGTATAAATAAGAATGTGTTTATCTATAAGCTAATTCATTACAATCAATCTTGGATTTTGAAATAAAAAGATACCAGTACCTATGCTACTGAATTACCTCTTATTAAAAAATATGATGAACCATATCCCATAGACGGACATGTCCTGATAACGGACAAAATCACCATATTGAAATTTTTTATAAAGCTTTAAAAATGTTGTTATATTCATTTTGAAAACAAATAAATTATTTTATTATTGAATTTTTGGAATTTTAAAGCAAAAATAAATAAAAAACAAATAATTAAAATTTGGAAATGTATCATTTGGCGAATTTAATCAATATATGCAATTAATATACAATAGGTGTTCATGTAACAGATGAGTATATAGTATAAATTTACAAATTGTGTAAATATATTAGTTTGAATGAAAACCCCTATCATAAAAAGAAAATATTTGTACGCAATTGTGCCGCAATAAAATGGACAAAATTAGCTATTAAGATCCATGAAATATGATGAACAATATGTTTAAAATGATGAATGCAAAATTTCCTTTTCAGCTTATATAAAAAATATATACAGTATGTCAAGAAAATGTTTTTACAGTAAAAGAAAACATGAATTTGTCGAAGTTTGGCTTTAAAAAACTATATAATTTTTTGCTAATGTAAAAATTTTTAATACGAATTTGTTAATTAATATATTTATTACTATATAACTCAATGAAACTTAATATTTAATGATTTAAACTATTAGAAATGGAGCAAAAACTAAACAAACACAAAAATCTTAGTGTCAATAAATTCTTTTTACATTTATAAAATTGCTTAAGAAAATCACAAATTTTCGGAATTTTTAATTTAAAATGGTAACAGCTGGTATGTAAAACTGCTTGTGGAACCTTTTTCATAAAATAAAATTATTAATGAATTTCACAGTCAATTGGAATTTTGTATATTCCAACATTAGTGCGTTTTTTTAGTTCATTATGTTACCTTTTTGTCACTTTGTTCTTCAAATAAGGAGAACAAATGATGTGGGATGAAAGTTTGGACCTTATGCTGGTATATTTAAAGCTTTTTGCAAATAAATTTTGCTGCATTATCATTATTTGCTCAAATATGCTTGGAGTCATTATTTTTCTCATGACTTTAATTTTAGTTTTCATCCTTCATAAACTCATATTTATTAACATTTTTTATTAAACGAGCTTTAAAAGTCTAGAAATGTTACTGCACACCTATTATATTTCATAATAAAACCGATTTTCCAACTATTTTGAATAAAATTTATCTGTATTTAACAATATCTTTCAAATACGAAAGTTTGGATATTTATTATTTAATTTTGTTTCCTCAATGCGGAAAGGCATAGTTTTGTATTTGAAATAATATGAAGGGGTAACTCCCTTATTTTGTAAACTTGATTTCAAATGAATTCAAATGAAATTTCAAAGGTTTTTGCTTATTGGGTTTTGTTAAAATCGAAATTTTTAAAATCTTGGCATTTTGAAATAGAATTAACATTTTGTGTCAAAATAATATTTAGTAAGTTAAACAAATTTTGGATATTCGAATAATGTTTTTTTTTTTTAGCGAAGTTCGACTTTGACGTACCCAGAGGACAATGAAACTGGAATTATAAATACAAAGTATAAGATAGTGTAAAACTACCTTAAATATTTTATTCCTACCTTAAATAAGGTTCCCAAATTTCAAATATTTATATAATAAATTTAATATAAATTTTAAACAATTATTCAAAACCAAAATTTTAGTTTTTAAGGAAGTGCATATTTATATAAAAAAGAATTGATTTTATCAGTATTCTACGATTTACATACTTTCATTGAATATTATACCATTTAATCGTGCTTTATCGTATATTATTTTCTTATTTTTGTAACTTTATAAAATATGCCTTAAAAACATTGATGGAATTTTAAACCCGAAAATATGATAGATTTATACAGAGGAGTCTGCAAAAGCAAAATAGTTTTTACTGTATAAGTTCTAATTGACTTGGATTCCATTATTTTGCTAGAAATGGAAAATCTTCAACGTGTTAAGCCCATTTTTTTTACTGACCGATCACAACCAATTTTAATAATGTGCAATAATTCCATCAAAATAATATCTTCATAATTGCAACCTCACAAAGTATACATGATACAACAGAGACAGACGAACGTGGAAAAATAAAAATATAGCTTTTACAAATTGGAAAAAACTCCAATTTTATCTCCAAATTGGGAAAATAAATAATTAGTTAACATTTAATAGTGATACTTGCTATGACCTATTATTAACAATAATTTCATCTATTTATATTTTGTTTAACTAGAAAAAAACTACTAGTAGTAGTGGAAACAACAAGACAATATTTTTTGTTGGAGTTTGTTTGCATTTATAATGCAAACAAATAAACAGTGCAGTTAATAAATCTATAAATCATTTATTTAAATCACGTAATAAAACAGTTTTTATACCCTTCACCACAGGTGTAAAGGGTATATATAAGTTTGTCATTCCGTTTGTAATTTCCACAATTTTCGTCGGAGAGCAAAAAAGTTTATATTTTCGGAATCCTTGTAAGAAGCGATGACGATTGGACCATGTCCGTCCGTCCGTCCGTCCGTCCGTGTGTCGGTTGAAATGGCGTTTATGAAGCCCACCGATAACTGACATATATAATATGTATGTCAAACGATCGGAAATGCTTTCGAGAATTTTGCTATTGGAATTCAGCAAGATAGGTTCATACAATGCGGAGATATGTTCAAAAAACCGGTTTTTTGAACCGGTTTTCCAGTTTCTGAAGCCTCTGTATACACTACGGACTTCGTTTTTACAAAGAATTCTCGGACATTTTTTTCTGAATTTTTGTTCTGAAAAAATGAAATAAATCGGTTCAGTAATAACTGAGATATCGGACAAAACGCATTTTTTATTTTTTGAAGCCTTGGTTTAAGCTATAGATTTTTATTTTTATACAGATCGGTCACAAATATTTTTATAAATTTTCAGTTTTTTGAATCAGGAAGATCGGTTTATAAATGGTGGAGATATGCTTTAAAAACCGGTTTTTAGAACCGGTTTTTTAGTTTCTGAAGCCTCTGCATATACCAGGGACTTCGAATTTTTAAAGGGGGTTCGAAAATTATTTTCTGAATTTTTGTTCTGAAAAAATTAAATAAATCGGTTCAGTAATAACTGAGATATCGGGGAAAACGAATTTTTTATTTTTGAAGCCCTTGTTCAAGCTATAGATTTTTATTTTTATATAGATCAGTCATAAATATTTTTATAAAATTTCGGTTTTTTTAATAAACCAAATTCGTTCATAATCAACAGAGTTATGGCCCAAAAACAAATCTGTTAAGAATATAAATACACCAACAAACATGTATATTAAGCATTGTAATGACTATTAGTGACGTTTTTTGTTTTTTGTATAGACAAGTAGTTTAGTTAGCAACAGCAGTAATATAATGAATAACAGTGTTGTTGTTTTTCTTTGTGTGTTCAGTCAGTTTGTACATACAAAAATAAATATATATGGAATTGTTGTTGTTTCTTTTTTAAAAGCAAAGCCTGTTATGATTGTTTTTTTTTTTCATATTCAAATTTTCGTAGTTTGAAAAAAATTTAGATTTAGAAAATATGCAAGCATACGTTAAGGCGAAAATTTTATTAATTGTCGGTAATATGGTAATATGATGTCGATAAGATGGTAAGATGGTAATATGAAGGGTATCAAAGATTCGGCACAGCCGAATCTTTTTTCAATTTCATTATATATAATTATTATCTACTTACATGTTGTATGTTATATTACAAGAAATAAAAAAAAGAAACGGAAATAATATATATTTTATAAAAATACTATATTAACTTTAGCATTAAATAATATAACAATTGAAACTTTATAAAGAAATTCTTTCTTTTAATTCGAAATTAACAACTTTTACTTTTTACACGTTAATAAAAAAACCATTAACAAAATTAAAGTTAGTTTATACTTCGACCAGTTTTGCGTGGGAAATGATGATTTTCTTCTGCACCAGAAATAATTTTTACGCGGTCTTTCAGCTTCAAATGGCTCCAAATTTTCCATTGTGTGCTTTTTAAATGCGTTTTGAAGCAATTTGAACCTCGGGGCGTTAAATGAATTTGGTTTGAACCACCCAAGTACGTGTAAAAATCGTTTGCTGTCATGTTTGCTGTCATCAAACAGTTTTTGTTTGATGGGTGCTGCCGGCCCCATCGGTGCCGCCGCCGGTCGATTTTAAGCCGCCACCGGCGAACAATTGAAGGAGAACGCCGTTATAATAATCGGCGTTGATCTCTTCTTGGTGAATTTGTTGTTGCTTTATTGTAAAAAAAAGGAAACGGCGTGTATTTCATATAATTCAAGAAAATTTGCCATAAAAATATAGATTTCCTTTAAATAATTGTAAAAAAATAAAGCCAAACCTTTTTATAACATAATTTTATAGGTAAAGTAACACAAAAACTAAAAAAGTTCCCAAAATATGCCAGCCGTAGTAAGAGTAAAAAGACGCATTGATGAAGAGCCTTTATCGGCCTTTGTATTAAATGGCAAACGTCGTAGACTGGAAGAGGAAGAAAGTGCAACGGCCTTAACAAATAAAGAAGAATTATCCACATTATTGAAATTTGCTGGAACCATAAAAGAACAAGTAAGATTTTTTTAAATGATTAAGCATACATTGTATTCACATTTTCATTAATTTCCCTGATAGGATGATACCGCCACCACCCAATTTGCACGCCTCTCTAAAGAGGAAGCCAAAGAATTGGTCTTGCAAAAAACCCAAAAACCTTTAAATGTTACCGATAAGCTGCGCCAGGAAATACGTCAACAACAACATGAACAACGTTTTCGTGTGGTCAATTGTTTGCGTACCACTCTAATGGACGAGGCTGGCAGTGATGCTAATGCCAAGTCCAAAGAAATTACTATAGTTGATATTGAAAAACATGCTACACAAGATAAGACTGTTGAAATTCCAAAATCTCTAACAAATACTACGCCAACAACAGCTACAACAAATACACATTTAGCAGAAGCTTCTACTTCAACAGCAGCAGCAGCTGCTGCCGCTGCTGCTGCTCTTACCATACCCACAGATTCCGATACGGGTTATGTGTATGATCTTTATATACCCGATAATGAGCAGCATGCTGATTATGTCGATCTTATGGATGACAATTATTTAAGGTTGGTGTTACATGTCGATATGTTTATGTTAACAAATCGTTTTATTTAAGAAAAAGAAACAAGAAACCGTAAAAAACACACACACAAAATTAATTTAGTATTCATGCATATTATTTTCTTAAATTTTAAGGATTTTTCTTTTGTTCATTAGTAAATTCGTTAAGCTATTACTTCTTTCATGTTTATTATTATTATTTCTTGTTTTCTTTAAGGAAAAATTTCCTAATTTTTAATTTTAGAAACAAAAATCATCTAGAAAAAAGTAGGGTTAGTTTAAAAAAATGTTGCTAAATATTTTTAGCATTTAAAAACTTGTTGGCAAATGGTGATTAAGGGGATGATTGAAAGGATATGATTAAACGGAACAGAATTAGAGAATAGAATATTTTTTATAGCATTTTTTTTTTTTAATTTTCTCAACATGTTGCTAAATATGTAGTTTTTTAGAAGGCCTAAGAAATTTGCAACATTTGTATTATTAAAAAGTTTGAACACATGGTTAGCAACTTTTTTTAAAGTATTTATAAAGAACATGTTGCAGAGTAGTGTTTAGCAACAAGTCAAAAATATGTCTTAATAATTTTTGTTGCAAGTTAACCGGAAAATATTAAAATATTTTTCTTTTGTCTGAATGTTTTATATACAAAAATAGGATTTTCCATTACTTGCTTACATTCCTTTTTAATTTATGTGTAAATGTATTAAACACGTGGAAGAGCTAAATTTGACGATGATTGGGTACTCAGAGTTGATATAACAATCATATAATAAACGAAACAGATCGTTACCGATGTCTTTAGGATGACAAATAATACTTAAAACCTTTTTTCGAAAATAAGTGTTCTTTGGAAAACCTTTATGAACTTTATTTTCATAAATGAGTAGATACTTTATTAAAAATGTGTACCCTTTGGTAACTTTTGAAAAATTAGCATTTAATGACTGTATTTTTATTGGTATTTTAAATATAAATCCCCATTTTTATTCTTAAACTATTTTTATAGGAAATTAATATGATATTTTTACAAAGAATTAATTTATAAAGAAATATTTACCCCAATTTTCTATAGAAATAAATTTTATTGAAAATATCATAAAGAAATTAATTTTATTCAAAATTACCAATAAAAATAAATTTGTTCAAATCTAAAATAAAAAGAAAATTGATTGAAATTTATTAAAAAATTAATTTTACTGAAAAATTTCAAATAAAAATATTTATTAAGAAATTCCAATAGATGGAAATTTATCGAACATTTTCTATAAAAAGTGAAATTATCAAATACTTACATAAAAACTTCTTATAAACGAATTAACAAAAATTTATGAAATTTTTTTTTATAAAAATACAATTTATCTAAATTTTTAAACAAAATAGAAATTTTACCAAAAGTTTTCATAAAATGAAAATTGTATGTAAAACTTTAATAGAAAATTTCTATAAATAGAAAAAATGATTGAAAATTTTCTAAATGGTAAATTTAATTAAAATTTTGTTTAAACCGATAAATACATGACAAAAGCCCCATATTTTACGATAATATCCAAATGTCGCCCACAACAATTTGAGATTTGAAATTCCCGATTTGAGAACAAATCCCCTCATCTGGTAACTCAAGTTATATTTTCAGTTCTTTTGTTAAAACATGTTTTTTCCTGTTGTACAATATGGAATAATAATAATTTTAAAAAGGAAATGCAAAAAGCCTATGATACAATTTCAGCAGATCCGACTATTTAATATACCCCGCTTGCGGCTTCTTGGATTTTATGCTCCAAAAATTCCTACTAATCATATTCGCTTGTATTGCCTTCATAATCTAATAACTCATTGTTTGCAGGGTCCTTTACTTCTAACCTATTTTTAAACGGTTTGAATCAACTATTCATTTGTATTCGAGGATTAGGTCTAGTATGGTGAATTTCTAGTGTTGCCAAAAGATCCGATTGGGTCGCAGTGCGCTAAGTCTACCATATATAATAATATAATTCCTTTGTTAGGTAACTGTGTAACTTGACAATTTTCTATGTCAGTTATTTCTTAATGCTTATTTCCAAAATTGATTCTGAATATATAATGGTCTCAATGATTCGGTATTAATTTTTTGTTCCCACTAGTGGTTATATCAACGTTTCTTAAAATAAATAAATCTCAAAGTTTAAAGAAATAGTTTAAATTCTTTTCTTGAGACTTTAATAAATTTAGATGATTCTTCCCGTATAATTTTCAAATCGATTTCGCTCGTACCGTACTTATCTTGCAAATATTCTGTCAATTCATTTATTATCTTGCATCGCTGTTAAATACCAAATAAATTTTAAGAAGGTGACTTTTTATAGCGTTGTGCCCTGTACTGTTGATTGTGAATTCTACTTAATTATTCTCTCTTTAGGCTGTGATGATGCTACGGAGGTCTTAACGTGTTGTCAGGGATTCCGTCGATTTATTTCTACTAGCCTATATCGGCTTTAGAAGCAATTGGCGATATATCTCTTGACTTGATAATGTACACTTGAACATTTTTATCAAGCAGGTCTTTCTTTACTTTCTCATAGAGCAGAAGACCTAAATTAGCTACAAACATTTTGTTGTACTTTTCTAAGAAATTACCGACGTAGTCCTTGAACTGTATAAACCACTTAGTTATGTTTTAGTAGTCCTCCCCCAATAAATGGGGGAATTAAATGTTGTTCAGCAAATCTGCAGGTGACCTTTCGTCATGAGCAGTCTTAAGTTTTTTTGACCTTTACTATATCAAAAAATTAAATTAAATGTTGTACCTAGAACCGCTTTCCAAAAACCTTGCAATTTCACATTGCGTGTTCAACAGCAAACTTGCACTTATGAAAGCTTTCCTTCCCAGTCAATTTTTCAATTTCTATTACTTTCTCCATGATGGTGTATGAAACCAAACCTGTTGAAAACTTATCCTTAGCAATCCAAATAAAACACGTTTGTTTTTTAGAAGTTACAAAATGAGAATAAACTAAAAACTTATTTATTACATAGAGTTACCATATTAATAATAACATACATATATAGAATAAGTAAATGTTGTTAATATAATTTTACAATTTTAACATTTAATAATTTCTTCATTTCATGTATTTGTTCTGTTTTACACTTTAAAATGGTTAGAAATGGTTTTCTTTTCTTTAGATCAATAACTATTTCATCTTCATCATTATTATCGATTATTTGTAACGGAGCGAAGTAATTTGGATTGTCAACTCTCTGAGAAGAGCTTTTTTGTTATTTTGATTTAAATTTTTTGTTTTTGGCAAAATTTACTAAATACACTACGATATGATTATAATTTTTAGCACCAATTTCTTCATACATAGCACACTTTATGCATTGTGTAGGACCTTTGTGGCCCTTTAGAGGTTTTCTTCAATACTCAGAAATATTACACAAAAATTTAATTTTCATAATCTCTCTCTCTCTTTGATATATGCTGACCAACAACCATAATCAAATAAAGCGTGTCATATACAATAGATCTCTTTGTTTCTAATTCTTTTGCACGAGTATTCCTTTACACGATGAGAGCTAACATACTCATCTGCAGTCAATGGTGGCAGTTGCGAACAAGTTACCTAATCGACTACATTAGGCTACCACTAGTCACTTTATTAGCTACGTAACTAGTCACTTTATCATGGGCTTGACCTAGGAGGTCTATTGCCACCTAAACAACTTATTAGTGTCACTTTTTTGTACACACAATCACCTCCACGACTACCGACGGATCAATAAAATGACAAATTGGTACTTCAATGACTAAAAGGTGGACCTTTTTTACATACACAGTCACTTTAACGGCTATAAAGTGTAAATTTTGGCCGAACACAACCACTTTACTGGTTATATTGAGTCAGTTAAAATTGTTTGATTCTTCTTTTCGTCTTCATCCCGCTTAACTTAGAGTCAGTAAAGTGCCAATTGCTAATACGCTCAGTGGTGACCGATGGAGAGTGGCAGGTTACTATACACCAATGAATCTTACTGTCTAAAAGAGGGTTAATCGCCACCAAATAAACTGCTGGGTCTTCACCGATTGTCTTTGTATCCAGTTATGGTAGGACAAATAAAACCAATTCAAAATTAGATTTTTTGTATTAAAAGTTTCATTGTACAACGATTGATTTACATTTTCGTTCCAATAATTCATCGTTTATATGTATATTAATTCGTGGGTAGAATCCACAATTATAGAATTTATTTTTTATTTAAAAGCAATTCCTTCTTTTTCTTTGCCTTCAGATAGAGGCTGACAACTTTTGGCGCTAGTCTAGGTCAGTCTAAGATTGTTGGAACCTTGAATTAAGGGTTATAGTTTCAATGCTTTCTTTTCTTTTGAGCAAACATTGCCAAATAGAAGAAAATTCAACAAAATTAAGTATTTTTTAATACTTTTTATTTAAAAAATTAATTAACTCTATCTAGTAGCAGGCTAATTCTTGGGGTTGAAGTTGAATTTTCTCTTGTCTTCACTATTTTAATGACATTAATATTTGTTGATAATTTGATGTAAACTTGCGCATTTCAATATTTATTGTAATATAAAAGTAAAATTTTATTTTATACAAGAAATACCATTATATTAAATTATGTTTAGTAAAGTTGCTATGATCTTACAAAGCATTGTACAACTTTATCTCTTGCCTGTTTTCTTAGATAAAATTTGGTTTCACAACCACTAAATTTAGCATAAGATGTGCTACATCATTAATTTATATCCTGTAGGAATCGCAATAGAGTTTCTGTTTATATTTTTTTCTTAAAACTATAAAGTTATTTGTTTTGTTGTGTTCACTCTTAAAATTTTTTTTTTTCTTTTTTTTTATCCGTCTTAATTCTTTAATTCTATATTTTTCTTAAAAATTATCTAATTTAATTCACTTTCTTTTAATTCCAATTAAATACCTTAACACTATTCTTACATTAGTATGATGATCTTATTTATGGATCTAGTAGGGGGTTGTTTCTTTTTCTTCTTATTGTTGCTGGGTTACCCACATCTGCTCCTAGTTCTTCATCCAAAGTGCTCGTATTTGGCGGATGATATTGCAGCATATGGATTGCATTTTATGATAGTTAAGCTTTAATCTGTTGCAGCCTATGGGATGCTTCTTCCTAATTTAATTTATTTTATTTTTATTTCTTGAATTTACATTAATTTTACACAAGAAGAAAAAATACTGAACTTAAAATCATTTTTTTATTTTAATTACAGCTTATGCTTATGATTAAAAATAATAATAAAATAAAATGTTATCCAGGGGGATATGAGAGGAAAGCATGAAAGATGGTGACTGAAATCATTACCAGGTTTATGTCGTATCTTTTGTTTTCACGTCATCAAGTCTGGTAAAACGTTTTTCTTCACCAATTCAACTTTAAGGTTCTTAAAAATATATTTCTTGCTTTATGCCGCTTCGTTAAGGATTTCCACCATGACATTTGCAAAATTATAAATCAAGTCCATGTTGGTATTTTTAATCCTTAGCTTTTTTTAGAAATATTAAAAACTTCAATGCCGTCCCTCTCGGAGAACTGGAATTTGATTATCTTAAATATCGGTAGAGATTTTCGGCAAAATTTACGGCGTAGGCGTTCTTTTATATGTTTCGTCGCAATAAGCGTCCTCCATTTCGGAGAACAGAAGTTTGCTGATCTTACCTATCGCTAGTGATTTTCAATCTTCGTGAGAATGTAGGATAATTTCGTAGTCCTTTATGTTGTGGATAATAGGAGCATTGTTTGATGTTCTTCGTTTAGAAAAAACAGGAGTTTGCTATTCTTAACTATTGGTAGTGATTTTGGGTCCTCTTGCGGTTGTAGCATAATTTCGAACTCAGTCATGGATGTATTTTCTTTCTTTGATAATGGAAATGTTGAACTTCTATCGCTACATGAGAGGATTTGATTGCTTTTACCTCTAAACATGTCCGAAACTAACGCAAAAATATCTTTCTGATTTTTTATTTAAAAATCGTCTTTCTGATTTTTTATTTAAAAATCGTCAACAAAAGTATTATTAAGCTTTTAAATATAAATAATTTATCAATATCTATTTAAATTACTGTTTGTACGACAAAGTGCACTATTTTCGTGAATTAATTATTTGCATTTAAAAATTTAATTTCGCATTGATGCAAACAAATTATAATTTTACAAATATAACTCATGTATAAACGTAGTATTTCATTTTAATCTATTATTGTCAAAAGACCTCAACAATTACCCTTAAAAATGGTTCATAATCTTCATTTATATAAATAAAATAATTTAAAACTTTGTGGTTTTTTTCTTCAATAAGTTTTAATTTTTTTAAAAAAAAATATATTTGTCCATTTTATTTAAAAATATTTTGTATTTAGTTTTTTCATAATCAATTATATTTCCAGTACTTTATAAAAGAATATAATTTTTATTTTTTTAATTTAATTCTTTCTTTTTTTATTTCTCATCCCCTCATCTATAAATAAAAAACCGAAACAAAAAGGCTACAATATCCATTTAATTATTACAACGAGGTACCCATGCCACACTATTATTGGTAGTTCCTTTGATTTTATATTACTTTGACATCTCCTAGAGAAAACAAATTAAAAATCTTTAAAAAAAATGAAAACGAAACAACAAAAGCTCCTCTACTTCGTGTGTGTTCAGCTAATTGAATTAAACAACCAGAAAAATGTAAAATTTCTTAATTTTTTTTATTATTATAAACATATTTATAACTTAATTATATGTATTTTAGTAGATTCTTTATTAGTTTTTTGTTTAATTGTAAACATAAAAAATTGTTATGTTATTTGTATTGTTTTGTGCACTTTTTGTTGGGGAAATTTTCATTTCATTCTTTCCATTTTTTTAGTTTTTTGTGTGCAAAGTAGTTTTATTTTATTTATATTTTTTGGGTTTTTTTTGTATGCATTTAGATATTTGCTTTTTAATTTGTTTGTATGTTTGTGAATTTCAAATGTTTTATCATTTCATTTTTATATTTTACAACTTTACAAAGATTTCATGTTTTTTTTTAAGAACTTCATACAGAATTTTGAAAAATAATACTGTAAGTAAGTACATATTAAGCAAATGTTTAAGAAAATGAATGACATCTTTTTCTTTTTTGTTAAATCTTTGTCAAATTTTGTTGGAATTAAAACAAAGCCTAGAACTTGAAATAAAAGTTTCAAAACATTGTTCTTTTTTTTGTCAAATATTTGCTTAATATTCTAGTTTCAGCATGACACATGAGTTTCAGATTCATTTTTTTTTTTTTATAATTTCTAATTTTTTAAATTGTATTCCATCAAATATTATTGCAATTTAATAAACTTCCTGGGGCTTTCATGTAAATATCTTAAGACAAATCTCCTTGTAAAAATTGTGTCAATGTCTAGGTCGAAATGGGAAGCATTTGATAATATAGTATCGTATATCTGGGTAATAGTTTCCTGGTTTCTGTAAACCACCTTAATTCACCAACCGAACTTTATATATTTTTTATTCACAAACCTCATTTGGTTTTATTTTAAACACACATTTACACTTAATAGGCGTTGACCCTGTGTATAAGTCTGCCAATATCCAGGTTTTGTTATCTATTACAGATTTATATTCGTCTTACATGATGCAGCTTCATTGCTTTGTAAAACTGTAAGGGGATCTCCATCTATATTTACCACCACCCAATACTTATTATACACCCAGACGACAGTTTATAATTTATTTCCCATGATTTATACCCTGCTCTCGTCAAACATTGCCCACTTTCGAGTAACTAAAGAATTTGTCGAAACCATCTTGTTCGTTAATTGTAATTTGGAAAGGATTTATTTAGTTGACTGTCGTTATTGTTGGCATTATGCGAGATAAATACGTCATACTTGGTATACATACATTATACCGGCAACGTTTTATTAGGCTGTAGTACAACAAGTGGTTCGTGATCAGTATTCAGGGTCCAATGACGCACATTTAAATATTTGAAAATACCTCTTTTGTCTATTTGTGAATATCATTGTTTCGTTGAATTCATGGTACGGTTCCCATAGGCAATTGGACGCTCCAGATTGATTATTAGGCCAGCGATAAGATTTGATACTACGATATTTTTAATTTTATTGTAGGCAATATCTACTTTCTTATTCCAATAAAAAAATACAATTTTTTCATTATATGACGAAGGGGCCTCTCCAGTGCAGCTAAGTTTGTAATAAAGTTTGAACAATCCCAAGAATAATTGCAGATTTTGTATGGAATTCGGTTTTGCGGCTTGTAATTATGCGTTAACGTGTTTTTTGGATTTATGAATACCTTCGGCGTAAATTTTGTGGAAAAAATTCTATTGATGAAGCAACTCTATTCAACTAACTACATCAACCTAATTGTTCTAGTTTCTTGAATGCGATTTCCAAAGTTTCAAAAAGTTCGTTCAAATCTTTCGCATAAATCAGAATGTCATCGAAAAAGTTTAGAATATTGCTATTTCCATGGTTTTTTGCCATATTGCCAGGATGTTTTCAGCACCGTATACTGTGCGTGTTGCCTGAATCAGTACGTGCGTTTGTGTATTCAGGGTCAATAGATATGCAAATTCATCATCTAACGACAATTGTGGGTAATCGTCGGTAATGTTCAAATGTGCAAATTACGTAGCTCCTTTCAGTTTGTTAAATATATCTTCAGCTCTAAAAACCGGCTGATAGTTTTGCGTCTGTTGCCTTCGCATACGCGTTCGTCAATGCAAAGGAAATTTCACGGGGTCTTGCGAACATTGGTCTAGATTCTGATTTCAAATGAACCTTTATTGGTGGCCCCTTAAATGGCCCCGCAATGTCACTCAATAAATTATCATACTTCAATACGAATTCTAGTAGGCGATGTTGCTGAGAAAGTTTTGGTGTTTTTATCGAAATAATCACCCTTATTCCAGTTGTCGTCGTCGACGTCAATGTCGTTTTTGAGTCAACATCACTTCGTGTCGACATCAACATCACTTCGTCGCTTATTTGATATTCTCTAACATAATTGAGACGACGTCGACTGTTTATCGATTATTTTAACAATCAAAACACACATCACTAATTTTTGAGTCAGCTGATTTATTTTGTCGAAAATTTAAAAATAAATTTTCCAGTCAAATATTAAATTTCAATTAAAATTACTTTTTATTTAAGATTAAGGGCAAGTTTTTAGGATGTCAATAATATACATTTATCGGTTCAACGTAGCTTAAGCCATTAATTATGTTTTTCAAAAATATATTTTCTGGTATATAATCTAGGTTTAACTCAGTTACATCCCCCAGTTAAACCCAAGTTAGACATACACAGCTGAATAGAAAAACAAATATCAATATATAATAAAAAACATTTTATTTTATTTGATACTATAAACAAAAGAAAATTAAATGCATAAATTTTAATTGTCATTCTATTTTGTTTGCTTTTTCGTTTGTTAAATTTAAAGCATTGCCATAAATTTAACAAAAACTCACAAATTCAGTATGGCAATTCTAGCGAATTTAACACTTTTAATCTAGCACTAAAAAACAAAATTTTTAGTTAAAGCTTGTTTAAATTTATTTGTGGATTAACTTAACAACAAGTTAAACAAAGTTTAACTAATAACTAAAAAACTAGCTCTAAGTGAATAAAAACTATAAAATCTAATATGGCAAAAAGTTTCCGAGAAAATTCTAATACTAACGCACAAATAAGTTTCAAACACGTACTGCAAGCAAAAGTAATTTAAAAACCGAATAGTATCAGCCTAATGTTAAAAAAGAGCTCTTTTAAAAGATCTTTAAAACTTATTCGTAGTAACATTATGTCTTTTAGATCAAGAGATTGCGGCAGTAAGTGATTTCCAAAATTTGTCTTGTGCTCCGGAAACATTGAAAGTGACAGTTTGTTTCCAATGGATAAAGTTTGCATTCTACAATCATACTGAGAATTAACCAGTCTTGTGATTTAAAGGATTTGTTATTCTTATGATTCATATTCATTTGGTTTTAAATTGTTTTCTTGTTATTTTTAGAAAGTAAATTTTATAATTTACATATCGTCACCGAAAATGCAAAACAACGTAACATCACTTTTCATAACTTTACAGGAGGCACTAAAAACCTTATAAAATCTAAACAAATTGTCCTACAAACAAGATTTTTGGGAAATTACATCCTTAAATATTGCCTAATATATTGATGATGAATAATTAAAATTTCATTAAATATTTTTTAAGTTATGTGGTTTACGTTTTTCAAGATTTCAATTTTGTGAAGCCAAATAAACGTAACATCAATAAAAATTTTACAAATATTGTAATTAAAAGGATTTTTGATAACTTTTACTCCAAAATTTCAATAGCTATTATGTTTTTAATAATTCGTAAAAAAAAAGACAAATTTTTATTTTTTTTTTATTTTTTTTAACCAATGTGATGTTACGTTGTTTTTACTTGAGAAAATGATTGCCTTCGTTAATATTACCGTCATTTTTTGAGTTACAAGTCTGAAAATTTGTGGTCACAAGTATTTTGGAATAATGAAGTATATTTCATCAAAAACACAATTTTGAAAATTTTGATGTTACGTTGTTTTGCATTTTCGGTGACGATATATATATGTCTCGTTTTAATTAAATTTTATTAACTTTTCACTTTTCTAGTAATAATTATAAATATTTTCAATAAATATTTCAAATAATGTTCATTGTACCCATTTTTCGATCGAATACCTCCCCTGCATTAACAGCTGTTATTTGCCATGTTTGTAGCAGTTCACACTCATTTGTTTCAATCGCATCTGATATTTCTTTCATTTTTGATCTGCACACTTTGCCTTCTTGAATTTTCAGTCCCTGTCACTTGTGTCAATTCCTTGGACGAGGCGATCATGTATTCCTCAGAAAAAATTTCCCAGTTGTTTGGCAGGTGATTTCCAGACATCGTAAATAATACGGGATGCAATTTCAAATATAATTTGTTCTATGAGCATTCTTTATAAAAATGTAGAGTAAACGTTGCAAGCGACTCACCTAAATTTGATCTAATATGTCCAAATTTAAAAATTTCTGCGTATACGGTTTGCCATCGAAATGATTTTAAGGAACATTCTTTATCTCCTCATATTTAATTTCTTCCGGTTGTCTCGGACTAACAAATATTTTTAGAGCCGTGTTTAACTCGCCGCCCATATGTACACGCATATAATTGTGGTATTCCTCTTGTGGAATCAAACTTGAATATTAAATTGCCACTGATTGAGATCTTGATGAGACTTGCCTCTGTCTCTGTATCAGACAACGAGTTAAGTATCGTATTTAACTGTTGTTCATTCATTGTGTCCATTTCTGAAACCACTTTAAATATTGAAAGTAGTTTTATTAATGAAAAATAATAATAAAATTTCAGTTACCTGAAGGACATTTTAAAAACGTTTATTTCATAGCTCTTCTTTAAACCCTTAAAAGTTTAATATATCTGTTTATAGAACTTACTGTCAAATAAATTTGTAGCCTTTTGAAATGAAGACTTTCAAATCAAAATTTCAAATTTGATTAATTTATTATAAAAAATGTTTTATTGACTTTAAAAATCTGAAATATTTTTTTGATCTTTTTTCATTATAATGTTAACGTTTTCATTATATTACTTTAAACCTTTTGAAAACCACAAAATTGTTTTTAATTTCCTATCAAACTTTCAAAGAATAGTGCTATTCAGCATTTTTAACTTCTTAACATTATTTATCATCAAGCATATTATCAATTGGATTGTCCAGCCCTTAAAATATATAGTTTTTGATTAAATGATCATACATCTTGATCCTTTAAAATGAATAACTCATAATATTTTATGATTTTCATAAAATCTTCAAAGAATTTTTGTATTTATTGCATTGCGCGTTTAAAAAAACCTTAGATCATCAAGCTTATCATCAAACTCAGTTAGAATGAAAATTATTAAAACAAATTTCCCTTTTGTAGCCAGTCTTTTTAACAAAATATATTCCATTAAATAGACTCACGTATTTAGAATTAATTAAGAAATCATTTTTTCCAATTCAATTTTTTTTACCATCATTTCGTTTTCATTTCTTAAAATTTTTATTATCTTTTCAACATTTTTGTTTCGTTTTATTTTTGGGATGCTTTTGTTGCTTCGTGTAATTTGTTTTCCTTTCTATATATCTTTACCAAAAACCATAGCGAACAAGTTTTCCTTTAACATAGAAAATAATAAAAATAAAGTTAACTTTACTTTAAAATCAAACGTTCAGACTAGGTAATTTTTATTTTTTAACTAAACTTTATCTATAAATTACAGCTTTTATGAAATTGATTTGTAATTAATTAAAACGTACAAAGCGAAAATATAAAATAAATTTATATTGTCTACTAATAATTCCAATCTGAAAATTTACCTAGTGTGTACGCTTGCTAACCAAGTTCTCATTGAAAACAAATTCCTTAAACGTTTTGAAAAACAAATAATTTTTGTTTAATATTTTAAAGAGATCTCTTTTCAAAGTAAGGTTAACTTTATTAAATTTAGTTTTTTCTTATTTTTTTATTTGATTTGAATCATTAATTACATATTTTTTTTGGAATTTTTTTCTTTTAAATATTTTGTGATTAATTAATATATAAGTTAGTTTTTTTTTGAATAACTATTTTCTTAGTTATAAGTTATAATTAATTTTTTTATACTTAAACTATATTATATTATTATAAAATATAAAAAAATGTACTATTGATATCTTTAATAAATAAAATGCTTGGTTTAAAAACCAAAAAATAAATATATATAAAAAATACAAAAAATAATAATGCAATCCTATTACAAAAATAAATATTTTATTAATATAAAAAATGTGTACTATAAAATGTCTGAATTTTGTTTATATTTCAAAACAAAATAAACGTTAATGAAATAAATAAAAAATAAACTTTATCTTGAAATAAAGTAAAAATATAAATAAAAATAAATATTTGTTGTTTTATTATTAATTCTCTTAATATTTGATTTCATTTTTAAACCAAGTTTTTTATTTTTTTAGTAAAAAGTTTAGTTTATTCTTTTCTTTATAAAAATAAAATTTTAAAAGGCAAAAACAAAAAGATTTGAGGTCATAATTGAATTGTATCAATTCGTTGGGAAATATTGGGTGTAAGCATTCCTAAATTTTTGCCATAGATTTCGTTAGTAGTATTTTTACAACTACGTTACATAAAAGCACTAACGTTAGGCTTTTATATTACGTTGTATTGCCCAAACGTTGGATTCGGGGTGCCCATTTGAATCATATCAAACCTCTTTGATATACATTTGTTTTAAAGACTATAAATTTATTTTAAGGTCCCACAATTTGATTAAAATGCTCTCAAATCGCATACCGTATGAATTCTTCAAACATTCTTGTTTTATTTCTTTAAAAATCAATAAAGTCTCAAAAATCAAATAAAAATGTCGAGATTTCAACCCCTACTCAATCTAAATTAAGCCTGAAATGAAAATTTAATTCAAGCTTATTGATGATATTCTGTAACGAAACTAATCTAGTTGATAACACATCAGACAGCCGAAAATAAATTTTTAAATGAATTTTATTAAAAATATTGTTTTGCTAAAATATAGTTTTAAATCTCATATTTGGCCTAAGTTTGAATTTAATATTTGAAGTCAAACCAAATAAAAATGTCAACCTTGTAAGATTTTCAACAATCTGTCATAATTTAACGTCTATTCAAACTAAATCAAGCCTACAACAAAAATGTAAAAAAATAATATTTAAAAACCTGCTTTTCATCCTAATTTTTCTAGTAATGACCTCAAATGTATAAGGGCATTTTTCTTCTTATTTGTTTATTTTTATAAATTATATTAAAAATCAATGAAAAATATTCAAAGTTATTTATTGCAACGTTTTACCTTTTAAAATCAAGGTTTTGAGCAAGGTTTGACGCGTCAAACCATTTTCCAAAAATTTCTATAGAACTTTATTCTTTATTTTTCATAGACCAATTACATGGCAATGAAGATAATTTATCGGATTTGATTTTAAATTTGTATTGTCTTGAAAAAAGACTTTTAACAATTGTAGCGGTTTTAGTTTGCAAAGTCCTTTTTAAAACATCTGGTAACTCTATATTTAATATTATGAATTTAAACAAGGCTGCCAATTTGTTGAAAAGGGGAATAAGAAAATTTAACGATTATTTAAATTTAATCTAATTAAAAATACTTTACATTTTTTGCTTTTCCTTTAAGTGTACGAGCTCTTGATGATTTTATCTATGAAGATCGCTATAACAACGAAGATGATGAGGAATACGATTCCGAAGATTCTAATCAAGAAAATTACTTTGGCAATGAATATCCCGATGAAGATGATGATGCTGCTTTGAATAGTGATCGTGATGATATGGATGAAGATGAATATGAAGATGAAAGTACTAAGAATTTAAGAAAAGGATTAGAGAAATTTGTTTTTGGTAAGTTAAAAAACAAACAAAAAAATATAAATTTAAAAACTAAAAAGAAAAATTATTTTAATTTCAAAACAGCTGATGACGATGATGAAGAAAATGATTTGAATGATTCTTCTTCGGATGATGGTGGTTTTTATAATGCTTATCGTGATCCTTATGTCCATTCCATAGATCCTGAAGAGGAAGATTTTTGCAATGATATTGATAGCTGTGATGTAGATCGTTATGGCTTGGCTTATGCCCGTTATAAGGCGCGTATTTTGAAGAAAACTAAAGCTAAAAAGGGATCAGATGATGATGAAGAGGAGGACGAAGAAGAAGATGATGAGGATAGAGTTTGTTATAAATCGGGCACAGATGAAGAGGATGATTATTATCATAGTGCTAATGAAAGTGAAGAGTATTATTAAAAGCTAAAGGTGTAAAAGGAATATTTATGTATGTTTTTAAGATTTCCTACTCATTTTATGTATTAAAATAAAAATAAATTTAATCGATTTTTTATAAAAAAATTTGAAGATTTTTGCGATTTTTGTTAAGGAATTAGGGAGAATGTTATAATTTTATAAGAATTTGGCAAAATAACTAAAACAATATATACAAAAATAAATAAAAATATAAATAAATGAAATGAATTTAAGAAAAATTTTAAATTTTTGTTATCATTTTAAGTAAATTTTTAATTTGTTATTGGGAATTAATGAAAATTATAATATTTTACAATTTTTATTAGAAATTAGTATAATAATTGAATTAATTTTAATTAAATTTTTTTATTAAATTGTTGGATATATTAGTATTTTTATTAATTACTAAAATTGTAGTGAGTTTCCTTCTATTTACAATAAAACCGTAAATTTTCTTAAAAAAAGCCAGATTTTCCCAGAAAAAAAGTCACTTAAAAACAAGGTTTAATTTTTCTACTATAGTAGCTCTCATTTATCATGAATATCAACTACTAACAAACGTCATATTAAAAAATATATTCACTGTTTAACATTTTGTGTTCCATACTACTAAAAACTGCTGCAATATATTCATGTGGTATACTAAAAATTGCAGCGTCTGCTTAAAATTTATAGTAACATACTTAAACAGCAGTCAACTTGTTTGATATGTATTTCAACCAGCAACTCGTAGTAGTTGTTCTTACCCATTTTTGCCGAAAACATATTGCATTATTGTATGCTGTTTTCTTTTTTGTTCTAGACATTCTTCTTTATTTGGAAATGTGTGCTTTAATTTTACTGCTATAGTAGTTAATTTAGCAATCTGTTTTTTTTTTTTTTTTTTTTTTGCAATTTTGTGTGTAAGGGTTGAAATGAAACGTAATGTTTATATATGTATGTTGGTATGTACGTTTGTGTGTAGGTTAGTGTGTATGTTCGTATGTATATTTATGTTTTTAACTTTCACACAAGAAAGTCTAGCAGCAATGGAATTGTAAACAAAAAGACTGCTTAACTTGTTACTATAGCAGCAAAATCAAAACGAAAATAAATAATACTGCGCAATATGGGTTCAACAAAATTGTGCGTGCGCAACTATACATAAGTATATTTAATTTCGTGTGCAATGCTTTGCGTTTGCTGCTGCAAATTGCAGAGACGAGTAACAATTTTAGTAGTATAACGAAGTTATAGTGTGGATATTTCTAGTTGTTGTGTCTTCTATAAATGAAACATTTGAATATTTATTGCACAGTCGTAAGTGAAAATTTTTTTGCTAGAACTGCATATTTAAACCTTGCTTAAAAACAATACACAAGGAAGAATGAAAAACAAAGCTGCCATATATTTAATCCCCCCAAAACAAAAGTTTTATTTTGAATATAAAGTAAACAATTTTGTTATATCTCAAATGATTTTTGAGAAATGCTTTTTTCTTTTAAACAAACAAATGGCTTTTTACTTTTAAACAAACAAATGACCAGATTTAAAAAAAAATCCCTTAAAAAACTTCCCTGTGTAAACAATACAAGGAAGAATGAAAAATAAAGCTGCCATATCTTTAATCCCCCCAAAACAAAAGTTTTATTTTGTATATAAAATAAAATTTTTTTGTTATTTCCCAAATGATTTTAATATTTATAAATTAAAACAAAATCAATTAAAGTAAAGAAAACAAATAAAACATATTAAATAGTAAAAAAAATTAACCAAACCAGTCGACAAATAACTTATTGAAATAAGCCGCCTCCGATACATGCTTATGAAAGCCGTCGCCGGCGTTAACTACCTTGAATCGGCTTGGTTTTCTGACAAAAAAAATTTTCCCAGAGTAGTGTTGCAAAAGACGTCGGTAAATTAAGGTGTTTGATGCGCGTTTGTTTAGTGTTTATGTTCGATTTATTTGCAAATAATAAATTTTTTTCGCCCCCAGAGAAAAGAAAAACAAGAATTTGCATTAATAATCAGTGAAAAAATAATGGAAAACCTTTAGCAATAAATAAAATTAAAACAATTTGTCTAATCACTGGAGATTTTTCAAAGAGTGTTTGAAAGTGAAAATTTTCGTCAATAAAAAGGAAAATGTATGTAAAATTTTCATAATTGTTGAAAGAATAAATAATAAAAATTTTAAAAAAGGTGTTCAAAATGAAATAAAAAGTGTGAAAATTGTTAAATAAATCAAATAAATATCATTCTTAACTCATTTCTGATTGTGTGTATAATTTTTTTTGCCTTCTGTTTTTGATGCTGCAGGAAAAATCTTTGGATAAAAGATTTTTTCTTGTGGTAAATTTCGTTTTTCTTCTGCTTTGAAGAAAACTCAAAAAAGAAAAAAAAAAACATTCAACGCCCCTTTCTGGGGGAGCTCTAAAACAACAACATCACAACAAAATCGTTAGAAGCAGAACCTAAAATATGTTAGTGTGTGTAAGTGTAATAAAAAGAAAAATAGAATACAAAATAAAAAACTAGTGCAAAAATAAAATCATATAAAAAACCTCACCATAATTAACTACATTTATATATTTTTATATGTAAATATTTCTTCAAAATATTAAGGTAATTGTTTACTTTTTTATTATTAATAATTTTTGTTTATTTTTTATCTTAAATTTGACATCTGTTTATATATGCATAAAATAAATAGAGTTGCCAAAATATTGTTAATTTTTTCGTTTAAAAAAAAGCCCTGTAAAAATTTCCCTTCTTGCTCACACACACACACTCTCCCTCATGGAGTTCATTTTTTATTTTTGTTTTTTATGTCTGCCATATGTTTAGTGTATTTCAAAAAAGGGCTGCCATAAGCTAATTTATTAAATTTCACTTTTTTAATAACACTTCTTCAAAAAATAAAAAATATGTGGACTAAATGGAATTTGACCTACCGAAAATGAATCAGCTTTCAGTTTGTTAAATAGGGTCGTGATTTTTTAGGGGCATATCTAGTATCTCCCCTTTAATAAGGCGAATCACGAGTATATTTTACCATAACTCGAGACCGGGTTCAATTAGACAATTGAAACGCCAAAAAATGCAGACAAAAAACAAAAATATTTTTCATAAAAAATTAAAGGATTTCTTTCTGAAATTTTTTTAAAAAATGAAAACGCCAAAAATAGCAAAAATAAAAAATAAGATAATTTAAGGCAATTTAAGAGCAATTTTGTAAAATTTTAAATATTATATATTTTTTAAGAAAGATTCAATTCAATGTTTTCTGAAGTTTATCGAAACAAATAGGATAAAAAAAAAGATTTGCAAATTTACGTGAATCTCATCACAACAAATTAAATTTTTCAAAAATCTACACTTATTTTGAAAATAAATTTAATATGTATTTTAAATATAAAAAAGACTGCGATCCTGCCAGGAGTCGAACCTGGAATCTTCTGATCCGTAGTCAGACGCGTTATCCATTGCGCCACAGGACCTTATAACTATTACAAAATAAATGAACTATAAATAAATATAAACTATAAATAAGAAAAGAAAATATTCGCGAATTACTTGTAGTGAAAAATTAATTTTGCTTCTACATGAAATTTGGCAACAATGCTAAATTTTCCCTTTATAGGTTTAATATTATTAATTTTAATTTATGTTGTACTACGATATTTTACGTTAAATGTTTTTTAAAATTATAAAAGTACTTTTTATTATTTTAAAAAATTAATTAAAAATTTAAGTAAAAATATTTCGCTGCGATCCTGCCAGGAGTCGAACCTGGAATCTTCTGATCCGTAGTCAGACGCGTTATCCATTGCGCCACAGGACCCTATACTAAGTTAATGACAAATGTTTTTTAAATAAATTTCTATTGAGAATAAAAATAAAATAATATTTGCGAATTATTTGCAGGAAACTAAATTAGGTTTCAATTGTCAAGTTTTGTCAGTTTTAAATTATTTTAAACTTTAATTTTATTATTGGATATAATAATACATTTATTTATTTAAATAATATTCTTTTTAAATTATCTTTTAATACAAAATTATTTTAGAATTGTTAAGAAATATTTTACTTTATTTAAATATTTTTTTTGTTTACTTTTCACTATTTTATTCGTTTATTTTATCTGGCAGCTTTGCTTATTTAAGGTAAATAATATTTTTACCGTTATCTATCCACCAAAATAAAAAGTAATGTTAACTAGTTACACTCTGTTTTGTTTTTTATGAAAAATGTCCTTTCACTTAAAGTTTACTTACTACTCATTTATTTACATATACATACTCTCCACTCTCTCCCCACCATTAGCCTCTGGTAAAGTAATGGCGTATTTTGGTAATTCGTGTTTTTTGTTTGTTTTTTATTTACCTAATTGTTGTTGTCATTTGGTTATTTTGTAGTTCTTTTATTTACTCGGTATATTTCGTTGTCATACGCAAATTTGTTAGTTTTTGGTGTTTACATTTATTTATTTTATTTTTTTCTTTGAGTTTTGCTGTATAGGGCTACCGTTTATTTTTTCTCGGTGTATTTGTTCGTTGTACCGTATTAGGTGTGGTAATTTTAAGGGCTACCGAGAAACAAACACACATCAAATAACAAATATTATATTTAGTTACAATTTGTTCATTTGTTGTGTTTATATTTTTTAAAAGGTGTAAATATTCAATTAAATAAAAAATTAAGAAGAATTTATGATGTTGAAGTCTTAGGGGTGTAGGTTTTTTGGCAGTTTTTTGACACACATGAATTTTTTTGGGGAGAATTGTAATTTGGATGTTAAGGGAATTTGTGTTATGTGACCCAAAGGTATTTGAAAATCACGAATATTAAAAAAAAAAATATATATTTATTTAATATTTAAAATTGAGAATTTTTTTTATTTATGTATTTATTATTTATTCATTAACAGTATTGTAATAAGCCTTCTAAGGCCAAAATAAGAAAAAGAAGAAAAAAAATATATTTTTTTTTTATTTAAAAACAATTTAATTATTTGTCAAATTACAAATAAAATTATTACTTTTTAATAAAATGTTAAAAATAAATGTATATAAAAAACTCTCTGCGATCCTGCCAGGAGTCGAACCTGGAATCTTCTGATCCGTAGTCAGACGCGTTATCCATTGCGCCACAGGACCTTACTTAACAACACAGATGCATGACTAATCATTTACTTAGCAGTTGTAAAGATGCTATTTATAGATTTTTTATTTATACAAGTGTTTAACACCATAAGTTAAAACATCTGCCTATAAATCAAATAACAATGTAAATACAAAGAAGAAACGAATTTAAATTACAAAGAACAAAGACAAAAATTAAAATATGAATAAAATTAAAGACAATTTTTAAAATTTACATAATAAAAGTGGAATGAGAAATAAATATAAAAGACAATAAATATAAATGATGTGTAGAAAATTAAATAAAATCTTTAATAGGAATTTTTAAAAACTAATTTATTAATGAAATATATATTTTTTATTTATTTAGTAAAAAAATAAAATTTTGAATAAAAAAAGTTTTCTGCGATCCTGCCAGGAGTCGAACCTGGAATCTTCTGATCCGTAGTCAGACGCGTTATCCATTGCGCCACAGGACCATATAAATAGTATATATTAAATATATATATAATTTGTGAACTTCTAAAAATTTTAATTTTTTAAAAATATCAAAAAAAAAAAAAACAAAAAAAAAAAAAACCTTCGATCTTGCCAGGAGTCGAACCTGGAATCTTCAGAAGCGTTATCCATTGCGCCACAGGACCCGATGGCTATAATAAGACAAATGTAATATAAGTAAAGGTAAACTATGAAGAAAAAAAAAAAAAAAAAATATTCGCGAATTGCTGAAGTGCAATTCGATTTTCCAAATTATGTGAAAATTGGCAACATAGTTCGTTCATTATTAGTTGTAATTAATTTCTAGTTGAGTAAGTTATAAAACTATTAATTTAGTTTATAATAAATATGTTATCTGAAGAAAAATTATATAGTGTTACAAATTATTTTAAATTTAGTAAAAGTAAAACATTAGTTTTCGATCCTGCCAGGAGTCGAACCTGGAATCTTCTGATCCGTAGTCAGACGCGTTATCCATTGCGCCACAGGACCTGATGGCTATAACAAGACAAATGGGCTATAAATAAATATAAAGTAATTATAAGAAAATTTAATATTCGCGAATTGCTTACGTGATAAAAAGAATGAAATTTGGCAACATTGCAAAATTTTTCTATGTGGGTTTGATACTTCTAATTTGATTTTTGGAAATTTTGAAATTTTCATATTTTAAAAAATAGTTTATAGATATAAATATAAAAAATTTTATTACGATCCTGCCAGGAGTCGAACCTGGAATCTTCTGATCCGTAGTCAGACGCGTTATCCATTGCGCCACAGGACCTTGTGATATAAATAAATTTATTGATTTTTAATAAATTAATTTTGAGAATTATTAATAAGATTTTTAACAGAAGAAAAAAATTTCAAATTCTGAAATTTAAATAGTAAGAGAATATTTTTATTAAAAATATCGTTGGAAAAATAATTTTTAAAATAATTTTAAAAATATTTGAACAAAAAATTTTCTGCGATCCTGCCAGGAGTCGAACCTGGAATCTTCTGATCCGTAGTCAGACGCGTTATCCATTGCGCCACAGGACCGTATAAAAGTCTACAAAATGATGTTCTTTAAATTATCTTAAATAGGCCTAAAATAATAATTATAATGTTAAATAAATAAATTTACATAAATTAAATATGTTTTTTAAAACAAAACAAATAAAATTCTTAATAAACATATGCTTTTTAGGTGTTCTTGTAAGTGCTTTTTAGAATTCCAAATATTTGTTCTTTACCTTTTTAACATATTTTGATTAAAAATAGCTTTTATTTGATTTACATGTGTGTCGATATTAACGCCAATATATTGTATTTCCTTGTCATTTGTGCCTCCATTAACAGCAAAATTGTAGTTATTAATTATTCATATTAAAAATTTTTCAAAATGTAATAATTTTAATTGTTTAAAAATTATTTTTCTACGATCCTGTCAGGTGTCGAACCTGGATTCTTCTCATCCGTCGTGAGACGCATCATCCATTGCGCCACAGGACCTATTGACAATTATAGTAAGAATTATGTCAATGATTTGGGTTTTAAGGGATTAAATATCGGTAGAAGTCTGAGAAGAGATTCTAAAGTTTCCTGAAAAATCTATAAGCTTTAAAAGAACCTGATGTATTTTATATTTATACAATTTAGATTCTTACATTTTAATGTATGAGATCGGCGTATATGTTATATATTCCAAGACTCTGTTTAAGATAAAGAAGTATAGTCTCTTAAGGAACCTGTATTGATACTACAGTATCTAAAGTTGTTAGTTTAGATCTTATTCTTTGTTTCAACCGATCTTTATTTAAACCTATTTCCCCAATCTGAATTGAGGAGGAATTGAACTGAATTTGATTCAATATTCGGAATTAAATTCTATTGAATTGATATTAACAAAAACTTTAAAAACTTTTCTCCGATCCTGCCAGGAGTCGAACCTGGAATCTTCTGATCCGTAGTCAGACGCGTTATCCATTGCGCCACAGGACCACATATTAATCCAAAGACATTATGATTAATATAATGTTGCTAACAAATTGGATATATTCTTAAGATATAACAGATTTCAGATTGAAGTAAATTTTAAAAATATCAATTATATTGGGATGAAGATCCAGTAAAAGAATCTAAGAATCTAAAGTACAAGTTTAAATTAAAACCAAGTTTTTTGTATTAGAAAATTTAAAGTTCGAAAAAATTTTACCTCGATCCTGCCAGGAGTCGAACCTGGAATCTTCTGATCCGTAGTCAGACGCGTTATCCATTGCGCCACAGGACCCTATACGTATCTGGAGACAAATGAAGTACAAATTTCTTTTTAATTAATTAAAAGTATTTGTGAAGAAATTTTGCTTCTTTGTTTTACTATTTTTGCAATAAAGGGAAATTTGGCAACATGGCAATTTTAAATAATGGGAAGATTTAGTGCTTTACTGATAAAATTTTAACTTTTTTATTTAAAAAATCATAATTATATTAATTTTTCTTTCTTTTTTAAAATAATTGAAAATTCATTTTTGATAAAGAAGTTAACAAAAAGTTGATCCGCGATCCTGCCAGGAGTCGAACCTGGAATCTTCTGATCCGTAGTCAGACGCGTTATCCATTGCGCCACAGGACCCTTGTTACGAGCTTAAGACACAAATATGTTTTAAATAAATTTAAAAAAATATTCAAATTTTATTAAGATCAAAAACTCAAGTTTTGGGTTTAAGGCAGGGATCAGCGCTCTTAAATTTCACATTTTATATTTGTGTATGGCCTGTATAACTCTCCTGCTCTTATATTGTGCACGGAGACAATTTTTAGGCTTATAATTTCATAATATCTGTTGCTCTTAAACAATTTATGGTCTGCAATAAAAATTATACATAATTGAATATTAAAATAATTTGCTTTAAAAAGTATTAAAAATATATAAAATTAATAAATAATTATTCTCTTCTTCATATGTAAGAGCATATAGATGTGACAAAATGAAGAGATCATTTGCACGTGTGCACCATTTTGCGTGTCCCTGGTTTGAGGTAATTAGAACCTTAGGGGACTTAAGGTCTTAAAGATCCCCAAGAAAGTTAATTAATAATATTTTTACATCAAAAATAATTTTCTTTAAAGATTTTGAGATAATTTTTGTAATTATTGTATAAATTAGAATGTTTAACTAAAAAATATTTATCTGCGATCCTGCCAGGAGTCGAACCTGGAATCTTCTGATCCGTAGTCAGACGCGTTATCCATTGCGCCACAGGACCGTATAATGATCTCACTATTAATTATAATAATTCTATAGAATTTAATACAATAAAAATTTTAAAAATTTTTGAAAATTATTAAACATTTTTGAAAATTATTAAAAATTTTAAATGCCATTAAAATTTTTAAAAATTATTAAAAATTACTATTTTTTATTATTAAACATTTCATTATTTTTTAAATATTTTTTCAAATATTTAAGATTATAAAAAATATTAAAATCGCAAAAAAAATCTTCGATCCTGCCAGGAGTCGAACCTGGAATCTTCTGATCCGTAGTCAGACGCGTTATCCATTGCGCCACAGGACCATACATAGTTTTAAATAAATAAAATTCAACATTACTTGGTGTTATCTTTAGAACCAAGAACCCAAAAACAAATCACATGTTTAAATTATGCTAAACAGCTGTGTATACACACATTTACATAAAATAAATAAACATTAATAAAAATAAATATTTAAATATTTATTTATAGCATTAGTATTTTTTTATCTAATGATCTATAATTAAGCATTGCCAATATAAATTTTTATAATAAACAAATCATAATCTAATTTAAACAAATGTTTAAACATCTTCGAAACATGCAAACGAGTTTTTAATAAGTGGATTTTAATTTTTTTCTTTGTTTCTTTATTTGTTGCTTAATTGATTTATTAATATAAATTGATCAATATAAACCTAAATTGATAAGAAATAAAACACCTATTAATTTTGTGGAATAAATTGCTGCGTGACCTCTAAACATTAAACAATTTAAATAGAAAAGAAGTTAAATTTCTTAAAGAAATCTTAGGTATAACATAATTTAAATAATTTCTTTATGTTTTCATAAGAAAATTGTATACAAATATTTTTTTAGCCGACAGCCACACACTTAGCATGTCTTTTAAATATAAAGAAATTAAAAAAATAATGTCAGCTTTTTTCACACACAAAAAACTTCATCACAAAAACGTCCATCATTTGAAGTTTATCTTTAGGTCAATCTAAATTGTCAATCATATACTCAATCTCCAGTGTATATTTATTGGCTTCAGTGACTGATTAACATATTGACTTAATAAAACAATAAAATAACAAGAAAAAATAACTGAAAATTTAAATATAAAAAAAGTAAAGAAATTATTGCCTCTAAACATACTATCTGATGTAACTGAGTTTTATTTATGTTTTTTAAGATTTTCTTTATTATTATTTAATTTTTTTCTTATTTGTCTTTATATTTATGTTTTTTAAATTGTTTTTTTTTTTGATTTTTATTTATTTATTTTTTTGTAAATCAAAACCATAAATATTTGCAAGATAAATCACTAAATTGTTATAAAACCCACCAAATGGCAGCACACAAAGCTAGTGGTTATCAATAAAATCAGTGGCAATATTTGTCAGAATAACATAAACACAGGAATGGGAATTTTAGTACTAAGAGAATTTATTTTAGGGGATAACATAAAGAAAAAGATGAATTTCAAACTATTTAAAAAAATTTGTAATGAAAATAATAAATGAATTTAAAATGTTTACGAAATTTATTAATTAAAATATAAATTTATATTTATGGTTGTAATTAGTTCAAATTTAAAAAAAGGTATCAATCTATCTATATATATAAAAATTAATGTGTGTTTGTTTGTTTGTATGTATATATGTATGTTTGTTTGAAGTCTATAGCCGCCTAAATGGCTAAACCGATTTTCTTGAATTTTTCACAGTGTGTTCCTATATGCCTGGAAGAAAAAATAGGCTACATTTTATTTTGAAATTCCATGGGGGCGAGGTGCCACGACCACTTACTAAATAACTATTAAAAGTAGTATGTCTCGGAAATTGGTAATACTAGAGTCCTCAAATTTTGCACGAACAACTTTTACACCTATATGAACATTCTGGAAAAAATAGGCGAACTAGCAATAGGGGGTGTGGCACACCCCACGCCTAATATTGCTTGCCAATAAACAATAAACTTAAGAGTCAATGTGAACACTTTATGCAAAAATGGGCGGAAAAGAAATAGTGGGCGTGTCATCTCTCATATAATGTTAATACCAAAATTTTTATATCTGGGAAACTATAAAAGTTAGAGAGCTCAAATTTTGTACGACTAGCATTAGCTTCAATATGAATATTTTGGACAAAAATTGGTACACTAGCAATAGTGGGCGTGGCACCTCCCATATAAAGAAAATATTAAATTATCATATCTGAGAAAATATAACAGTTAGAGTTTTAAAATTTTGTCGGAGCCACTTTGGTATCAATATTAATATTTAAGAAAAATATGGGCGGACTAGAAGTAGGGGGCATGGTACCTCCCATATGAATTAAATGCAAAAATTCGAATATCTGGGAAACTATTGGAGTTGGAATGCTCAAATTTTGCACAAAGAATTTTGACATCCATGAAAACATTTGTCTAATAAATTAGCGGATTAGGGGGGTATGGTCCCTCCCATAAAAATTAAATACAAAAATTAGTATATTTGTTTAATCCTTTAATTACTATGTATTTCATTTCGGTGGGTGGCGAAGCACACCGGGTATTAGCTAGTAGGTAATAAAAAACAATTTAATGTCTTTGGTTTAGAGAAAAAATGTTCGTTAAGTTTTTTGAATGTACGTTAAAATAAAAATGTTAGTAAAATAAAGCAATAAATCAGTGATGCGCACACACACTACTATAAATTTGCGCTTGTGTATGTGAAGCAGCAAAAAACTCTGCTTGATTTGCAATGACATTAATGGTAGAGCAGCAGTCGAATTAAATAGTTTATAGTGTACGTGTGAAGCAGCGTTGCGTAAGCAGCATTTGTAGTCTAAACTCGCGAGTCAGGAAATTTGAAAATTGCGCATCTCTGCAATAAATTCTGAAAAATTTACATAAAAAAAACGTGAAAACTTGTTATAATTAAAACTGAATAGTGCTCCGTTAAGTTTTTTAAATTCTCAGAATGAAAATGATTTTCTTAATATAAATTAAATTTCAATTAAAATGATCGAATTTAACAAAAATTTCAGTTTGAAGTCTTGGGTTTAAGAAATAAAATTTCGTTTTTTAAATTTACGTTAACCTAAAAATTCTTGTAGAATTTAATAGTACTTTTTCTAAACTCTTAAATCTAAACAAAAATTCGTTAAATATTATTATAATTAAGTTTTAAGTTAAATTTAAAAAAAAAAATATCAAAAACAAACATTTTTCTTTAATTTATGCTTAATTTGATTCAAAATTAACTAATACAATAAAAATTTTAGTTTGAAGTCTTGGATTTAAAAAATAAAGTTTCGTTAAGTTTTTTAAAACTACGTTAAGATAAAAATTTCTGTAAAAATGAACAGTTCTTTCTATAAACCCTTTAATAAAAAGAAAAATTCTTAAAAAATCTTTAAAGTTACGAAAATAAAATTTCGTTAAGTTTTCTAAAAGGTCGAAAGTAAAAAATTTACTAACATTTAAATTAAATTTTAAGTTAAATTATTAAATATAATAACATTTTTAGTTTAAAAGCATTTTGTTTAAAAAATAAAGTTTCGTTAAGTTTTAAAAATTATCAAAATTAAAATGTTTTCTTTGATTTAAAGTAAAATTTACGAATATAATAAAAATTACAGTTTGAAGATTTTGGCTAAGAAAATAAAGTTTCGTTAAGTTCCTGAAAAATTCATTTGGAGAAATTTTTCACTAAAATAATGTAATACTTTGTCTTAATTCTTAAAAATAAAGAAAAATTTAAAAAAAAATTTAATATGTATTTAAGAAAATAAAGTTTCGTTAAGATTTTAATTGCTGTAAAAGAAAAATTATTTCTAGATATAAACTAAATTTCATTTAACATTTATTAATAAATTAAAAATTTTAGTTCAAAGCCCTTGGCTTTTAATTATGTAAAATAAAGCAGTTTGAAAAAAATACCTCTTAATCGAAAGAGAAATTATTTAATAAAGATTATAATCAAAAAAATTATTTCAAAATAATTAACTTAAGTTTCGTTAGGTTTTAAAAATGATTAAAAAAGATTTTTTTTCTTTGATTTATATTTGATTTAAAACAAAATTAACGAATATGATTAAAATGTCGGTTTAAAGTCTTGCATTAAAAAAATAAGGCTTCGTTAAGTTTTTAAAATTACGTTAAATTTACAATTTCTGTAGAATTTAATAGAACTCTTTTTAAACTCTCAAATCCAAAGAAAAATATTCAAAAATTGCTTATAGTTACGCAAATATGATTAAAATGTCGGTTTAAAGTCTTGCATTAAAAAAATAAGGCTTCGTTAAGTTTTTAAAATTACGTTAAATTTACAATTTCTGTAGAATTTAATAGAACTCTTTTTAAACTCTCAAATCCAAAGAAAAATATTCAAAAATTGCTTATAGTTACGCAAATAAAGTTTCGTTAAGTTTTTTTTTTTTTTTTTTTTTTTTAACAAAAATAAATTTTATTTACGATTTGAGTAAAATTTAAACAATATTAGTGAATATAATAAAAATTTTAGTCTAAAAGCATTTGGTTTAGAAAATAAAGTTTCGTTAAGTTTTTAAAAATTTGGTAAGGAGAAAAATTTTGTTCAAATAAAACAATATTTTCCATAAGAAAAAATCTAAAGAAAAATTCATTAAAAGTCTTTTTAATAAGAAATTAAAGTTTCGTTAAGTTTTTTAAATGTTCGTTACGTTTTAAATTATATATAATATAGTATTTAGTTACAAAATTTGATTTACTTCAATTAGTTTATTAATTTAACTTACGTTAAGTTTTTAAATGTGTTAAATTGGTAATTTCTGTAATATTTAAGTTTCGATTTAACTTAAAAAATTACTAAATTTGCTTCAGATTTATTTTAATTAAAAAATTATACAAAAAATAAAATTTCGTTAAGTTTTAAAAATTGTGTAAATTAAAAAAATTATATTTTTTTAAAGGATAAGCATTCTCTAATTGTTTTAGTAAATTTTAAATTAAAACAATGACTTGCAAACTATAAATGTAATTAAATATTTTGTTTGTTTTAATTTAATAAAAAAGATAATTTTTTTTAAGTACTCTTTGGTTTCTCAATGATAACTCCCATTTTTTTTAAATGACACTCAGGCTTATTGCCATGTGTCTTAAAAAAATTGCATTTTTAAATTTCTTTTAACAAAAAGACATAAAAATTTCATAGACACCCAAACACCATAAATTAATGAAATGAGTAAAAAATGTTGGTCAATGTGGTGATGAGTGTTTTATTTTTTAATAAAAAAAAAAAAAAAAATAAAAAATTACATGTGACATGTCTTTGTCACAAAGGCGTTGTCCTCATCATAATTTTTTTCCTTTCATTTTTTATTTTTTATTAAAAAAAAAACAAAGTGTGTCTTTAGTTTAATAAAATTGTGATTGTTTTTATTTAGTTTTTTTCTTTTACTCTTTTTTTTATGCAAAAGGGAATTAGTTGCACCCTCTCCTAAAAATAAAATAACACTGTGTCAACAATAAAAAATATGAGAGTATTAAGACACATTGATAATAAAAACTACCCCCCTTATAGATAAAAAAAGAAAAAGTAATAAGACACCTTATGGTGAGTATAAGGGAGTATAATAAAAAAAATGTAAGAGTAGTAGTAGTATCCACCTCAAAGTGCATAGAAGAGCAAGATAAAAAAATGCACTGTATTATTATTTTTATTTAGCTTGCACTGTATTAGTTGAGGTTTATCAAAGTTTTTTGTTGTATTTATTTTGTTTACAAGGTGTTGTTATAGTTTTTTTTTTTTTTGTTTTTCTTTATACTTTTTAAGAGGGTTGTCATAAATTTGAGTAGAGTTTATGTATGTTAGAAATTTTTGACAAAGGGTAGTTATAAGGTTTTTTACCTTTTACCTTTTGTATGATATTTTGGTTTTTTTATAGGACAAATATTTTAAGCAGGAAGTTAGCTTTAATTAATTTATATTAATTAAGGAAATACATTTTTTTAAATCAAAAAGTAAAAAAAAAAATTAAACTTCTTTTTAACTGTTTATCTTTAAATAAATTTTCTTAGAATTTTTAAAAATATTTATGTCTTCATTAGCGTCTAATTTCCTAGAATTGTTTTTTTTTTTTTTTTTTTTAACTTAAAAATTTACCCTCTAACACTTTTCATTTAATGTTAAAAGAACCCACTACTAGTATTGTTAATGACCTAAAAATTTTCTAATACCAAATGTATTTAAACCCATAAAAACAACTTTTACAAGTAAATCGACAAAAAAAAAAAACAGAAAAAGAAACTGAAAATTATAAAAACAAACTTTGAACATTGAACAGGGAAGAACCAAGTTTTAGAGACAGACACACATTCAGCCAGCCAGGTTTTTTTTTTTTTTTTTGTAAACTTGACTCTCATTTGACCAATGAATTCTTAAGACTTAAATCTAGGTAAACAAAAAACTACAGACATAAAGTGATGTTTAAAACTTTTTTTCTACATTTATTTAGAATGTAAGTATTTTGTAGATTCAAACACATGGTATTATGATGACCCACTTAACCATAAAAAAACAAACTAACAAACTCATGATCATGTAAAAGCGTTTGCGCACAATTATGTTTTTTTCTCTTTAAATAAAATAGAAAAAAAATCAGTAAGCTTTTCTAATAAAAAAATAAATATTTAGAAAATATATGTACGAAAAAAATCTAAAAGACATTAATAATAAATTTTATTATTTAAAATGAAAATAACAGAAATAAAAAATATAAAAGTAAAGTAAGTGCTTTAACAAATAATCTTATAAATAGTTATAATATTTCTAAAGATGGTGCTAATTAAAGTATGAATAAAAAAAGTTTAACTTCTAAAAGAATGAAAAAATCCAGGCCATTTAGTTTTCTGGTAAAAGCTTAAGTTTATAATTAAACAAATATAATAAAATAAGAAAAAATCATCACATAAATTGTTTATTTTAAAACAATTATTTGAATCAGTCATTAAACTTCTAAAAAGAAAATTTAAGATAATAACAAAAAATTAATAAGACATGAAACCTAAAAAGTTAGTCAAGTGAAAGGAAAACTATTAACGGTAGTTAAATCAGTTAAGAAAATAAAAAAAAATTTAACATTTTTCTTCATAAAAATAAATATTTCAATTTTTATTAAAATACGCTTAAATTGAATTAAAATTAAACATATTAAAGAATAAATTAAAAAAAAGAAATATTTCTTTTAATGCAACTCTGTAATATACAGCCAACTTAAAATTGGTTCATCTGGCAACCATCAATTACCTATTTTCCTATTAAAAACAAAATGTAAACAAACAGGAGAATGTTTTTGCATATGGCAACATTATTTTATAAGGGCTCTCAGCAAATAAAAAAAAAAGTAAACAAACAGGGTATTATTTAAGTATGCCAGATGATTTAATGAATAAAAAAGCGATTTTATTTAGGAATTATAGTTTAAACAGATTTAATATAAAAAAGTTATTATTTAAAAATCCTATGTTCAGCTATTCAGCTAAATTTCGTTTTTGTTTACCAACTTTTTAGTTAATTTTCGTCACAAAATAGACCACCAAATCTTCACCTTAAAAATTTATTTAACATAAAAATCGTTTTTCACCTTAAAACTAGATTTCTACCATAAAAGTTGGTTTTCATATCAAAACTAGTTTTTCAATACAAATATAAATTTTTATAACAAAAACAAAACTAGTTTTTCGTCACAAAACTAGTTATTCACTACTAAACTAGTTTTTTTTTTTTTTTGGAAAAAAACTAGTTGATCACCACGAAACTACATTTTCACCACTAAACTTGGATTTCACTATAGAACTAAATTTCCACCACAAAACAGTTTTTTTACCACAAAATTAGTTTTTCACCACAAAAGTAGTTTTTCACCACATAAAAAGTTTTTCACCTCACCACTTTACTACATATTCACCATAAAACTAAATTTTCACAAAAAAAAAAAACTACTTTTTCACCACAAAACTATTTTTTCACCACAAAAGTAGTTTTTCATCACAAAACTATATTTTTACCATAAAACTATATTTTCCCCACAAAACTAAATTCTCCTCAAAAAAATGGTTTTTCATCACGAAATTATTTTTTGACGACAAAACTAAATTTTTACCAGGAAACTATTTTTAAAAATCCAGATTTTCGCAACAAAACAAGTTTTTCACCACAAATACTAGTTTTTCTCCACTAATCTAGTTTTTTACCACAAAACTAGTTTTTCACCACAGAACTAGTTTTCCGCAACAGAACTAGTTTTCCGCCACAGAAGTAGTTTTCCGCCACAAAACTAGATTTTCACCAGAAATACTAATTTTTCACCACCAAAACAGAATTTTCAGAACTAAACTAACTTTTCACAAGAAAATTAGTTTTCCTATCACAAAATTAGTTTTTAACCACTAAACTGCATTTTCACTACAAAATAAATTTTTCACCTCAATCCAGGAAACTATTTTTGAAAATCCAGATTTTCGCCACAAAACAAGTTTTTCAACACAAATACTAATTTATCACCACTAATCTAGTTTTTCACCACAAAACTAGTTTTCCCATCACAAAACTAGTTTTTCACCACTAAACTGTATTTTCACCATAAAACTAGTTTTTCACCAGAGCAGAAATTTTTCACCTCAAAAGTAGTTTTTCACCACAAAAATAGTTTTTCACCACTAAACTAGTTTTTCCCATCACAAAACTGGATTTTCACCACAAAACTACATTTTCACCACAAATTATTTCACCAAAAAAATTTTTCAGCACAAAATTAGTTTTTCACCACAAAAATAGTTTTTCAACTCAAATCTTCATTTTCACTACTACTTACATTTCCACCTCAAAACTAGTTATTCACCACAAAACTTATTCAAATACCGTTTCTACCAAAGAACAAATTTTGCAATTTTCTTTTTAAACTAAGTTTGCACAATTTAAAATTTTTTGTTATCATCATTACATGTATGTTATTTACTTGACTTAAAGCTAATTGATTGTAAATACAAAATAAATATTTAATCTGGCTTGACAAATAATTAATATTTGCCCAACACCAAGTGAAAATAAAATGTTTAACAAAATCATTTACTTTCTGTTTTTTTTCTTACTTATTAGCAAATAAATTACTTGTTTTTCATTTACTATATATTTATCGTACAATTAGTTGTTTAAGAGGAGAGCTCTTCATGCTTTTAAAAGAAAATAAACAAAAAAATATTGATTTAAAATGTTAACAATTGCAAGGCTACTAAAATTTTAAAAACGTCGTGATTTATATTTTTATTTATTTTTTTTTTTTGCTTATTTAAGTAAAGTAAATTTGTTTTTATTTTGGAATTAAAAAATCCATTTAAAATTTAATATTTTTTTTTAGTACGTGTGTGTGTAATTTATAACTTTTTATTTTTTTTTTTTTTGAAAAGAAAAAGATTGTCAGTGGGGTCTTTATGTTAAAAAAAAAACACACTTTAAGATTTATTTATACAACTAGCAAAAAGGAAAATCTCAAGCTGTGTATATCATTAGGGTCCTCTTTCAAATGTGCAGTTAGTCTAGCAGTTTTAAACATTTCACTATTGTGCCACCACCATCATCTTCATGTTTACCATGGACAGATTCCCATTGCACGAGTTTAATGCTGTTTCTTAGAGTGTTAAAAACTTAATTTCAATGTTTATATTTAAAATTTCGTTTTCTTTGTTGATATTTTATATTTTATTATTTTTGTTAAGATGCATTTGCTCATCTTGAATGTTTTTTTATTTATTGTATTTTTTTTTTTTTTTTGTATGTCTGTAGCAATTTTAAAAGTTTATTTTTACACTTAACACTTGTTATTTTTTATATGGATTTTGCTAATGGAGGATTAAAAAGAAGCATAAAGATCAATGAACGTTCAATTTGAAATTAAAAGGGGGGTTTTTGACATTTTTTTTAGAAATATAGTTTAATTTAGCAAAAATATGATTTAAAGGGGAAAAAGATTTATAATTAAAGATTTAAATGTATTCTGTAGAGGATGAAATGATTTTGTGGTGAATAAACTGATTTTTTAGAGAAAACTTTTTTTTTTTTATTTTAAAGATGAAAAAATATTATTGGTTTGAAAAACAAGTTTCGTGGTGAAAAACTATTGTAGTGGTGAAAAATATTTTTGTGGTGAAAAACTAGTTCTGTAGTGAAAAATATTTTTGTGGTGAAAGGCGTTTTGTGAAGAAAGACAATTTTTGTGGCGAAAAACCAGCTTTGTGGTGAAAAACAAGTTTTGAGGTGAAAAACTATTTTTGTGGTGAAAAACTGTTTTAGTGGTGAAAACCTTGTTTTGTGGTGAAGAACTAAATTTTAAAAATTAATTTCCTGGTGAAAACATAGCTTTCTCGTAAAAAAATAGTTTTGTGATTAAAATTTAGTTTTGTCGGGATAATGTAGTTTTCTGGTGAACAATTATTTTAGTGGTGAAAATCTAGTTTTGTGATTAAAAACTAGTTTATTGGTAAAAAATAAGTTTCGGGGTGAAAAAATATTTTTGTAATGAAAAACTAGTTTTGTGGTGAAAAAATGGTTCAGTGGTGAAAACTAGTTTTGTGGTGAAAAACTATTTTTGTGGTAAAATAACAAGTTATGTGGTGAAAAACTAGTTTGTAGTGAAGAACTATTTTTGTGGTGAAAAACTAGGTATGTGGTGAAAAACTATTTTTGAGGTGAAAAACTAGTTTTGTGGTGGAAAAATAGTTCAGTGGTCAAAAACTAGTCTTGTGGTGAAAAACTATTTTTGTAGTGAAAAAATAGTTCAGTGGTGAAAAACTGGTTTTATGGTGAAAATGCAGTTTAGTGGTGAAAAACTAGTTTTGTGCTAAAAAAATTAGTTTTGTGGTGAAAAAGTAGTTTTTTTTATTAAAAAACTAAATTTTGGTGAAAATAATGTTAGGAGGTGAACATTTATTTCAGTGGTGAAATAATAATTTTGTGGTGAAAAACTTTTTTGCAGTAAATATTAGTTTTGTGTAGAAGATCTATTTTTAAGGTTAAAAACAAAGTTTGTGTTGAAAATCCAATATTGTTTGGTTGAATAAACATTATTTGTGGTAAAAAATTAGTTCTAACGTAAAAAGAATACACAAATTCCTTTACGGCGAATATTCGCCTTTGATTTGTATCGTTGTTCCCTTATAATTCCCTATTAATAACGCTTATTTAATAATAACCAGGGCAAGTTTTTCAAGCTTTTCGCTTGGAAAGTAAGCATTTGCATATTTCAAAAGAATTTCATAAAAAATGCTTATATTTTAAATCTTTGCATAAATTTGCATATAATGGATATAAAAGTTAGTTTTCTTAACAAAAACACACTTTTTTTTTGTGATTTTTTGGAGTTCAATCAAATGATTTCTAAAATTTTTTTTGTGAGTATTTTGAGTACATTGTAAATATTGTAAAGAAAAAATTCAGAAGCGTCAAATATGATACTTAAAATTTAATTAGTTATATTTTTATAAACATCGAAATTTATTAGAGAATGAAAGTTAAAAAATGCATATTTGTGCCTATTTTCTACACATTAATATATAAGAATGCATAAATTCGTTGGTTTTTATATACATATTCATGCTATTTTTGCATATTTCTGTGCATATTATACCATTTTTTCGTGCTTTTTCAAGCGCATATTTCAATTATTTTTGTGCATATAAAAACTTGCCCTGATAATAACCCTATTTAAAACCAACAGGCAACTCTTTTTCTTTCTCCTTTGAGAAAACAGTAAATTAAAGTTGCCATATTAAAAGGAAAATATATGGCAGCACTTCATGGGGAAAAATAACAAGATATATTAAGATTTTTTTATCCATATTTTTTTTTATCAAAAAATAAATAAACATAAATAAAAAAATTAACATTTATTAAAAATAAATTATTCTAATTTTTAAAAATATTAAAAATTGTAAATTTTAATATATTTTTTTTTTATCAAATTTATTGTTAAAACAAAAATAAATAATAAATTTTTAAAAAAAATTCCCACAATAATTATTGATTTTTGTTTTTTTAAATAAGCTTAAAATTTAAAAACTATTTTCTGGAATGCTTTTAATTATAGCTTTTTTAAGTTTTTTTATCTTTTATTTTCCTCTTCTTTTCTTTTAATTATTTAAGATAATAATCTTATTAGTTAGAATCCATAATGAAGTATCATTTCCCTTAAGAAAACTAACAACTGCAAATCTTTTTTTCTGTTGTTTTTTTTCTTCTATTTTGTTTTTATTTTAAGAGCATGTAAGTCTAGCTTACATAATATTTTGTGATCTTTAAGATCTATATTTTTTTAAACAACAAATGAGCAAAATAAAGCGGTAATATGATATTTTTTTCCAACAATTGCATGTTTCATGCTCCAAATACTTTTGATTTTTTTCGTTTTGTATTTTTGTAAATAAAAGAAAATCTTTAAAGCATGTCAAAGAAGATTGTTTTTTATCTTTAAATAAAGTTACAAAAAAAAAAAAAAAAAAAAACAATGTAATATAATAAAATAAGGAAAATTTTAAGACGAATTTTAAGATATTTTTCTTTACTTTGTAAATAAAATATTTTCAATTAAAATAAAGAAATGTTTTCTTAATTATTATATAATTTAATTAAATTAATAAAAATTGTGTTAGTTTTATGAAAGAATGAACAATTTAGTTAAATAAATTTGTTTATGTTTATTTAAATCTAAAAATCGCTTTATATTAAATGTCTGGTACAAATAGCTTCTGGCAAAACAGGCTTGCCAGATAGGATTGTTTAATAACAAAGTGCCAACCAAATAAGCGGAAATAACCTAAAAAATATTGTTGATTGAAGTAAAATATAAATTATAAAGAATTTCGGTTATTATTTAAAGAAATTTGTAAAGAAAATGTTTCTTTAAAATTTATTTCTTATTTTATTTAATAATTTAACCCTTGCACAAACATAATTTATCTTTAAAACTAATTTTATTTATAAAAGTGTTACAATAAACTTTCATCTTAAATAAAATATGAACATAAATCGGAAATGTTATAAAAACTCACTGAAATAAATCATAAAAAATGGAAAGAAATTTAACAAAAGAAATGTTTTATTATAAAAAATAGCACAAATACTATAAAAAATATATTTGGCTTTTATTATATGAATGACTCCTATAAGAAAAACAGAAAAGAAAATAAGTGTGGGTTGCTAAAAATAAAATGACAACACATTGAACAAAAAAATAATAACAACAAACAATAATCATCATAACACACAAAATCTCCAACAGACAAAAACAAAAAAAAAAAAAAAAAAAAATGACAACTGATGCTTTCAAAACTCAAAGAGAAAGAAATATGAAATAAATTGAAATCAATTTTAAATATTTAAGAAAAAATACATGAATGAAATGCTGCTGGTAGTATACAAAATTAAAATTCTTATAGTGAAATAAAACCTGGAACAAAGGAACTTTATTTTCATCTTTGGCATACGCTGCAACAGCTCTTTAAAGTTTTTTCAATGAAAGATTTATGAAGAACATGATTTTTTTAACACAAATCTTTTTTGGAAAATTTGTTGTATTGCTGCCTTTTGTTTTAGAACAAAACTTAGCTATATATTTAAAGCAGGCAGGCGGAGGGGGCGGTTGGTTGTTTGGTTTATTGTGTGGTGATGATGATGCCGGTGGCACCGTGTTAAAGCTCTCTTCACATTATATGACGTTAAAGCATTAAAATGCAATAAATTATAATATTAAAAAGACAAAGAACAACTACTGCTTCCCCCCGAAAAAAAGTTCAATGTCAATTTTTATAAAAACAAACAAGATTTTCTAATAATGATTTTTTTCTTAAAATAAATTTTCAGCTTTAAATGTCAAGAAAAATTAAAATTTATTTATTTTTATTTAAAGAGAACATGCCACTTTACATAGAATGTTATTGTTGGTGGCTAAATAAGAAGAAGAGAGTCATTAAATTAGAAACAACTGTTTTTAATTAGTTTTTAAATTGATTGACAAGGGACTTATTTAACCAGGAAAAAAGGTATTAAAATATAAAAATAATAAATAAAAAAATTTTAATAACTATTAAATAAAAGTGTTTAGGGGAATATAAAAATTAAAACAAAAGAATTAAAAGGGAAATAAATTCCCAACAGAAAAAGTCTTACTATATGAAAAGCGAGAGAGAATTGACAGAGAATTTTTATTTATTAGTAAACAAACTGAAGTTGGCTGCAAGTCCATCAAGTTAGGAATTAAAGTAATATTTAAGGCCAAAGAATACTAAGAAAAGAAGGCTTGTCAAAAAAACCTAACTCTGTTGTCAAAAAAAACCTAACTTTAAGATTGTATTAGTCAAATTTTATTTATATGTATTAGTGCTGAAACCACTTTCACCACACATCATAATCATACATAGTTGCACAAAAGATTATTAACAAATTAATAAATATAATTCATCACAATTATATTCGCAGATTTTCATCATTTAATGCGGGTTACATCCACAAATATTAATATAATGACATTTTTTGGTTTTTTGTTAATGAATATGAAAATAATTTAAAATTATTTTAAAATCTGTTTTATTTTTAATACCAAAAGTAGCAACATTGTTCGTTCAATTTAAATTTCAACATACAAAAAAGGAATGTCAGAAATAAAATAAAAAAATATTTTCCAGTTTGTGGAAAATATTCGTTTAACGGGAGTGAAAATACTATAAACGCGTGTGAAAAAATAATAAAAATTTCGTGTGTTAGTGGAAAAATGTGTCGCGTGTGTAATTTTCCTTAAATTTTAAGGAAAATATTTGTTTATTTTGTGTTGTTTCTCCCTCTCACAAGTGTGTTGAATTCACACAGAACTTGTATATGAAGAGAGAGAAATGTTGTTGTTGTAGGAAAGAGTACTATTTTCCCTTCTTAGTATTCTTTGTTTAAGGCTTTTAACTAGTTTTTTTATATTTTTATATTTAATTACAATTCTTTTAAATTTATTTAAAAATTAATTTAATTTTCTTTTCACCAAAAAAATCACAGACACTATAAATTAATTTCACAAAACATCAATATAAAAAACCTTTCACCCTCCATCAATCATGTCATATCAAACTTTCAATAAAAAAAAAAAAAAAAAAAAAAAAAAAAAAACTAAAGAAAACTTAAAAAAATCTTCATGATTTACTCAAAAAGTGACCAGCTGAGCTTTAAAAGGTCAGCAAGGGCCAAATGCATAAGACATTTTTTTTGGGAAAATATCTTTTATAGTTTTTTTTTTTTTTTATTTCTAAAGAAAAAGTTTTCCTTAATGATTAATTGCCATTGACAGTGAGTTGATTGTTTTTTTAAGAAAATAATTTTATTTTCAATTAAACTCAAGAAAAACAGACCAGGAACTTGAAACTTATTTATTGTTTTCTCAAGAATTGATGTTAAAAAGTTAGCTGCTTATAAATGGCCAAGTTTTTTTTTTTTTTTTTTTTTTTTTTAAGAAAGAAATGCAGAGGATTTTTTTTCTTTTAAACATACCAAAGCATTTTTTCTAACTAACTCAGACAAGTGAGAGTTTAATTCATTTACAATTTAGTGCCAATTCAAAAAAGCAGCCAACAATTGCTAATAATAAAACATAAATAGAAAAAGAGTGAAAAAGAATAAAGAAATACACTTAATAAGAAATTGTTTAGTCAGCAATTTATTGTAAAACATTATGTATTACAAATGCTTAACTACATATGTTTTGAAATTTTTTAAAGAAAATAGTGGCAAGAAAAAATATTAAACGATTAATAAAGAATCAGTTTTAATTTAAATAACAAAATTAATTAAATTTTTATTTTTTACAAAATAAATTCATTTTTGATTTTTACAAAATAAATACATTTTTTATTTTTACATAATAAATTCATTTTTATTTTTACAAATTAAAATAATTTTTTATTTTTACAAAATAAATTAATTTTAAATAATTTTTAGGCTTAAATAAGCAAAAATCTTATAATTTTTAGTATATTTTTTCTGTTCTACACTAAAATAAACATAATCATAATACATTTTTTATACTATAAAACTATAAACAATCAAAAAGTAAACAGAACCATTTTCTCACCTATGGCAACGCTCTTTCCTAGCAAAGAGTAATCTAATGCTCAGAAACTAAGTTGCCAGATTGTTAAAATAAAATTAAAGGAAACAAAAAAGTAATAAAAAATAATATAAATTGAAAATTAATAAAAAGAGTTTTTCTTAAAAACTATTATTTTTTATAAAACTAACTCCCAAAAGAATATATTAATTAATCCGTAACCATTCAATTGTAACGATTATTTCATTCGAATTTTTTGCTACATTATTTTTTAGATTCTGTATTTGTTTATTTAATTTTTTTCTTCTGGGAAAGAGGTGTGTGTTTAATCGTTTATTATTTGTAACATTGATGATAATGGTCATTGAATTTTGTAAAACAAAAGTGTAGGCATCCTACTAGCCTAGATTTAATAAAAAAAAAAAAACGTTTAAAGGTGCCTAATAATAAAAGCAAGAAAGTAAATTTCTTAAGAAATTTATAAGAAATTGGCAATTAAAGTAAAAAAGAAATTAAAAAAAAAGAAAGTAAAATACTAGACTTTAGACAAAACTTTAAACTATACTATAGACTATAACTGAGGCTATAAAATGGACTGTAGTTGAAAGTTTAATCCAGACTATATATAATACTATAAACTAGACTACCGACTAGAATATTTTTGAGACTATAAAATGAATAGTGACTATAGTATACTCTATATTGTCGAATATAGTTTACTCTATAGTCTCGACTATAGTTTAGTCTATAGTCTCGACTAGAGTAGTTAATAGTCTCGACTATTGTCTACTCTATAGATTCGACTATAGTTTACTCTATACACTCGACTATAGTTTACTCTATAGTCTCGACTATAGTTTACACTATACACTCGACTATAGTTTACTCTATAGTCTCGACTAGAGTAGTTAATAGTCTCGACTATAGTTTACTCTTTAGTCACGAGTATAGTTTACTCTATAGTCTCGACTATTGTTTACTCTATAGATTCGACTATAGTTTACTCCATAGTCTCGACTATTGTCTACTCTATAGATTCGACTATAGTTTACTCTATACACTCGACTATAGTTTACTCTATAGTCTCGACTATAGTTTACTCTATAGTCTCGACTATAGTTTACTCTATACACTCGACTATAGTTTACTCTATACACTCGACTATAGTTTACTTTATAGTCTCGACTATAGTTTACTCTATAGTCTCGACTATTGTTTATAGATTCGACTATAGTTTACTCTATACACTCGACTATAGTTTACTCTATAGTCTCGACTATAGTTTATAGTCTCGACTATAGTTTACTCTTTAGTCACGACTATAGTTTACTCTATAGTCTCTACTATTGTTTATAGATTCGACTATAGTTTACTCTATACACTCGACTATAGTTTACTCTATAGTCTCAACTATAGTTTACTCTTTAGAGTAGTTAATAGTCTCGACTATAGTTTACTCTTTAGCCTCGACTATAGTTTACTCTATAGTCTCGACTATTGTTTACTCTATAGATTCGACTATAGTTTACTCTATACACTCGACTATAGTTTACTCTATAGTCTCGACTATAGTTTACTCTATACACTCGACTTTTGTTTACTCTATAGTCTCGACTGTAGTTTCCTCTATAGACTCGAATATAATTTAGTTTGTCTCGAATATAGTTTAGTTTGTCTCGACTATAGTTTACTCTCTAGTCTCGACTATAGTTTATTTTATAGTCTCGACTATAGTTTCCTCTATAGCTTCGACTATAGTTGACTCTATAGTGTCGACTATAGATTACTTTTTATTCTCTACTATAGTTTACTCTATAGTCTCGAATATAGTTAACTCTATAGTCTCGACTAGAGTTTACTCTATAGTTTCGACTATAGTTTATAGTCTCGACTATAGTTGACTATAGTTTCGACAGTGAGATATGTTATCTAAAGAAAATAATTTTATTTTAGTCTATTATATAGTCTCGACTTTAGTTTACTCCATAGTGTCGACTATAGTCTTGAGTCTCGACTATAGTTTACTTTATAGTCTCGACTATATTTTCATTTAGTCTCGACTATAGTTTACTCCATAGTGTCGACTATAGTCTTGAGTCTCGACTTTAGTTTGTTATAGTCTCGATTATAGTTTGGTCTATAGTTTCGACTATAGTTTAGTTTATAGTCTCGACCATGTTTTAGTTTATAGTCTAGACTTTAGTTTGCTCTTCAGTCTCGACAATTTTACTCTTTATTTACGACTATATTATGCACTGTAATCTCGAATATACTTAATTCCATTGTTTGACTATAGTCTCGTCTATAATGTATTCCATAGTCTCTACTATAGTCTACTCTATATATATAGAAAAACGTTTTACTTAAAAATTAAAGAAAATCTTTAAAATTTATATTTTTTTGCCATTTTCTCTTTTGTCTAGAATTCTTTTTTATTTTTATTTTTTGTTGTTCTATGTTGTGACATGTAAGTGTTGCATGGCATAAATTTAAATGCAAAATGTTGTAGTTAGTTGCAGCAGCAGCAGCGGCAACTAAATGCTGCTTTTATTTAGTTGTTGCTCATATCAAGTTAGAAATAAAAAAACAAAGGTCTATGAATTGAAATATTCCTCCATCAAGTATAAAACTACTTTTGTGAACATTGAGTTAAACAAAATAATTCATGCATCATGCATGCCTTCATGCTTTTGCCCAACTGACTTGAATGACTGTCTGTTTAGCTCACTGGTTGTTTGTTGTTATTTTTGTTTATCAACGGCCCAAAGTACCATCAACTATTATTTGACAGCTATAAAAATAGCCTCATTGTGTCATCCATTTACTTAGCATTCATTCTATACTATAGAATAACTACAACAAAAACAACACATTTGATTATATCCATAACATTTACATTATTACATCCCCATTACATTTTCTCTACTGTTTCATGCTAAAACACTACATTCCACTTTTTGTTCATTTTTTTTTTTTTTTTTGCTTTTTGACGCATTCTGATTCCGACTTTACGTCAGTCTATTGGGTTGATTGTACGTACGTAATGTGTTCGAGTGAGTGATTCGTGGCTGGTGTGACATTTTCGTCTTGTATTTCAGTTCTATAGGCTTCCAAGTTTATTTTTGTTGTAGTTGTTAATGTTTTTATAAGAGCCCTCATCATCTTTTTTTTTTATTTTTAAGTTTATTTTTATTTTTCTATTTAATTTTTATTATACTATTTTAAGTGGCAGCTGATGAAAAGGAAAAATAAGTTTAAAATTAAATGCGTGTTTTTCATGTTGATGATTTTTTTTTTATAAATAAAACAAATTCATTTATTTCTTTGCTATTTTAATTCTTTTTTAAATTTTATTTGTACTTTTTTTTGTTAAGTCTCTCTCTCTCAATGGCAGCAACAAATAGGAATGTAAACAACACAACAAAATGACCAGACCTGCATTAATGTGCAAAAATTAAAACAGGGTTGTTCTTATTTAAGTGATTAAAGGATTTATTTTCACAAATTTTGCAAGATTTTTTATTTAAAAACTTTACATAACTTTAATATTTTCAATAAAATAACAAATATATTTAAATATTTTGAATATTTTCTATAAAATTTTTAATAATAATTTTATTTATTTTCTTTTTAGGTAAATAAATTTCATTAAATTAAAAAGGAAAAATAAGGTAAATAATTTATAAGATTTAAATTAAATAGACAAGAATATGAAATTTTTCTTTTTGTAACAAAATTTCCTTTTAAAAATTTAATTTCCAGGTTTTTTTTTGTTATAATAAATATGCCTCAAATAATTTATAATAATTTCATTAAAAAACTTTCCCTTTTTGTTTGCTGTTAAAAATTAGCTGCCAAAAAATAAACAAATACTTTATAATAACACAAATTATTTTCACTGTCAAATTACAAACAATTGTTGAATAATAAGCAAACCATAACCTAACATAAATGCAAAAAAAAAAAAAAAATAAATAAAATTACAAATGTGCAACAAAATGCAGCCAAGAAAAAAAGTAAATAAAAAAATAAAGGTTATTAACCTTTAAAGCTTAAAAAAAAGAAGGGAACTAAAAATTCATACAAATTTAAATATTAATTTAAATCTAAAATAATATTTCATATTATTAAATATAGCATTTAAATTTCAGAATATAGACTAAATAGACTAAAGAATAAACTATAGTCGAGGTTAAGGACTAAACTATATATAGTCGAGACTAAAGACTAAACTATAGTCGATACTATAGACTAAACTATAGTCGAGGCTATAGACTAAACTATAGTCGAGACTAAAGACTAAACTATAGTCGATACTATAGACTAAACTATAGTCGAGGCTATAGACTAAACTATAGTCGAGACTAAAGACTAAACTATAGTCGAGACTATGGACTAAACTATATTCGAGACTTAAAACTAAATTTTAGAATAAACTGAACAATAAACTTTGGTTGATAATATAGTCGAAACTATAGTCTAATTTGTAGTCGAGTCTAAACTTAGGTATTCCTCTACAACATAGTTCAATAAATTCAGATTTATTATTAATTTTTTGTCGTTTGAAAGCACTGTGCATTGTTTGTTTATTTACCGGTAATTTCCCTAACCTTTATGACATATTTTTTCTGTTGTCGCTTTTGTGCAAAATCAACATAATTGATTATTTAAAATCACAAACAAAAAAAAAAAAAAAAAAAACTCTGACGCTGTTCACATGCCCTGACATTTTACTGTGTGAATAAAAGCTTACATATGAACATTTGTATGTAAATGCTAAAAAAGAAAAAATAAAACTATAATTTATATTTTTTTTGTTGTTATTAATAATATTCAAGACATAAATACTCCATAAAAAACTTTAAATAATAGATATTAAAGCAAATAATATTTAGAAAATAAAAAAAAAAAAAAAATACGATTTACTTTTATAAATCATTAAAAAAAATCTATTAAACATGATTTGTAAGCCACCTACCGTTTGCTTTGAAATGTCTGTCGCCTTTACTACATATCGAGCATTACAACAAAGAAAAAATAATTTTCAAAATTTTGACTTGTATGTCTAAAAAAAAATAAAATTGAACAAAAAATCAACAACAAATATTAGAGAGTGAAAGTGAAAGTTTATTTCTTGTAATCAAATTGTTGCTTTTGCCAAAAAAAAAATTGTTAACTGTCATATGGAAAATAAATAGACATTAATTGGTTTTTATTTAAAATATGTTTATTTTTGTTTGTTGTAACAAGCTACAAATTTAATATGATTATATTTTGTCAGTTTGAAGGGGCAAAAAAAAAAAACTGAAATAACAAGCCTTCAAACAAAAGTGGAACAATAAATTATATTTTTTTTTATTGAAAATGTTTTATAAATGTTTGATAGTTAAAATGTAACACTAAATAAATTTAAACAGTGGCTAACAAAAGTGTGGGAAAATGTGACTCTAAATATTAGTTATGAAATTAAAGTAAATTTTTAAAAATTTGGATTAGTTTTTATCTTAATTAATAAGATAAGGCAATACTGTTATGGCAAATCCAATACCTTTTCTTATTACTTTTGTTTACATTTTAAACAGCTGTTTGTTTTTGTTTTTATCACAATAATGTTGCCAGATAATATTACTTATCCTAACAAGGAGTGTTGTTATCAGTGTTGCCAATTCAGCGCTTTTCGCGCTAGATTTAGCGCTTTTCAGCAACCCAAAAGTCGCATTTTTTCCCATCAGTGCTTTTTCTTGAAAAGGCGCTAAATTTGCGCGTTTTGTATTCGGTTAATTTTGGTTGCAGATTTTAATAACGTTTTCTACATTTTTCTGAATTCTAAAAAAATAATCTCCAATTTCAGGAAGAAACACTGGAGATGTCATAGTAAACATGCTTGGAATCTTGGGATATGAGTCATTTGAAATAATTTATTTATAAACTAATATAATATATGTTTATCTACCCTGATTGTATTTTTAAAGAAAAAATAGCCTTATTTAAAAAAAAAAAAATAACGATTTTCAATATCTAAAAACAATCCTGCCACCATTTTTATGAAAATTTACTTTATAAGATATAATTTTGTAGTTTTTTGCTATAATCTATGGAAACATTATTTTTTGTTACTTGAAACACCAATTATAGCATTAATTTATTCCAATTAAATTTAAATTGCAGATAAGAGACCTATCTAAGATAATTTCCTAAGTATTAGAAATATCCAGAAATAAACGTTAGAACTAGTTTCGCTCGCTGTTTTGAATTAAAACTGCCTTTTGTTTGTATCATTTTTTTCCTTCTCCTGTAAAATTACGAAAAGTTGAGATACGTTTTTTCTAATTTAAGCCATTGATATGTATTCTTTATTTTTATTTATTTTCAATGAATATTTTTTAAGATGTCAGACTATTTTCAAACTTAGGAAAAACTTAAGGGATAAAAAAAATGAGTTTTTAAACATAAAACTATTTTTAAAGCTTAGTATATGCACAAAAAAAAATAAATTTCAAATTCAATAATAAAATTCTTAAAGTCAATAATTTTATTTATTGAAAGAGGACCTATCACCATATTCCTAAAAACAAAAACTCTAATTCGTAATATGTTTATTGAAAAAAATAAAAAAAAAAAAAATCTTATTAAAATAATATATTATTTATAAAACGTAATGTTTGAAAATCTATAAAAATTTCAAACAATTAAATTGCTAGAATTTAAAAAAATAATACTTGGATTTGAAAAGATATCCAAACAATTACTTTTATTGAAAAACAAAAGAAATTTTATAAATTTTTTTTTTTAATTTTTTTATAAAAATAATATATATTACACAAAATAAGCTAATGCAATGCTATTTTAAATATTATATTAATTCAAAGCGAATTAGATCCATAAAATTGGGACTTCTTGCTTTTTTTTAGTACCTTTAATGGTACATTTAATTTTATTGATGCCTATGTCGCCTGGAAATATAAAAGATTTTTTAAAAACTTGAACGTTAAGAAGAACTTCAAACTATACCTTTTAGGAAGAAAATTTAATCTTTCTCTAAGCTTTTGGTATTTTTATGGCTAAAAACTGACAATTGCATTTCTAACAAAGAGTAAATATAGATTTGATTATATTTAAGCTAAATGATTTGGACATTTGTGGAAACTTCAGATTGCGTAATGTACAACGAAACAGCCAGCAAAGCGCACCTCGTATTAGTTATTTCTGGAAATTATATCAAATTAATACAATATGGTCTTCTAACAGTTATGCCAAAAGTGTTTTCTAAATTCTTTTTTATATTTTTTAATCGAACATTTTATTGGAATTTTTGGAAACGAACGTATCCAGATGAGTCTGCATGAGAAAGAACAGTACTTTCCGAAAAATTATAACAAATTTCTAACAAGTTCGAATTAATAAACCTTTTAGATAACTTCTTAAGGATTATATTGTATAATTTTTATCTTATTTTGGTTTTGCTAAAAAATGGCCCTGTGCCTAAAAATGGATAATCATCATTATTAAATATTAAAGAGATTATATTCAATGCATCGTACAACTTACAAAAACCCAACACCATATAAGATCCAACATTTTATCCAGAAGCCAGCGAAAAGTATCGGATGCCCCGATGGCCTAGTAGTTAGTGAGCTAGTATGTTAGCCTGGAGTGGTCTTTTTCACTACCACAAGCAATAGCCTTCGTTACTCCGATCGGTAAGAATTGGAAAATAATTTGTAATTGTATTGTAATTATTAAAAAAAAATAAATAAACTTACAAATAACACTAGAATAGGTTTATTATACCCATCAGCTGCTGTCAAATGCAATAAGAATAATAAGACCACGGACGATCATTCTGAGTTAGTTTCTCAGCAAATACTTATTTTTATATTATTTTGGAGTTACCTAGAAACAAGTAGAATAATTGGATACTTATTATATTATTATATTACTTACTTCTAAATCCCTTAAAAACACGCGGATTCTTTCTGTTTTTTTTTTTTTTTTTTTTTTTTTTTCTTATTAAAATATTGAAATAAATTTTATTTTTTTATAATTTTTTCAAATTGTCAAAAATAAAAAGCAGTTGTTTTTGTTTTTTGTATATGTTTGAAATTATTTGAATTCAATAAATTAAAATATTAATATCAAATAATCTATTTCATAAAATTTAATTTAAATTCAAATAATAAATTGTTAAAAAAAATTATGCTCATAATTTTTTCTGTGTGGCCACTAAGTCAGCAGGTTAATGCCGGGACTAAAAAGATCTTCATATTTAAAATTAACATATTTATTAATTCAAGAACCTTTAAATGAAAGTTATTATCAAATGTATAACCTTTCTTTGCACCTTAAATATTTTTTTTTATAAAACATTAATGTTCAATATTGCATAAATAATATTTGCACATGAACTTAAAATTTCAAATATATATTAAATAAGTTGTTTTGTTTTTAATAAAAAATACATATTTAACTAAATAATAAAAAAATATTATTCAAATATAATTTAGCGCCTTTTAGCGCGTTTTTAAATAATGACCGTCGCGTTTTGGATCAGAAAAGTTGACAACGCTGAGTTGTTATGGTATTTGTATTATTTGCTCTCTCACTCTCAAGACTTTTGTTTACATTTGTTTAGATTTCTTTGTTGCCAATATAATGTTGCCAGAAAGAAAAAGCTATCATAACAAGTGTTTATATAATTTTCTCTCTCTCAATACTCTTTCGTTTACATTTGTTTTGTTAACCACACAAAGTTGCCTGATAGTATAACTAATCACAACAAGGAGTGTTAAGGTGTATAAATGACTTTGTTTCTTTATCTTTCCCTGACTAGGCTTTTTTGTTTACATTTGTTTAGAATCTAAACTTTAGATTTTTTTATAAGAGACAGTTGTTTGATAACATAACTAATCATAACAAGGAGTGTTTTTCTGATTTACTATCTCTCTCCCATTAAAATCACTTTTGTTTACTTTTGCTTATACTTTCTATCTCTATGTGTTTTAGATTTATTTTGTTTATATTTGCTTAGTTGTTTATTGTTATTGTTGATAATGTTGCCAGATTATTTAAAGAAGGGTTCAAGTATTTTTTTAAATTTGAAAGAAAAAATTGCTAATTAAATATTTATTAAAAACAATACTATCGTTTTTTATAAATTACTTAATAATTTCTGTATTTTTTATATAATTTATTTGCTTTTATTTATGATTTATTTATTTTTATTATTTTTTTTTTTTTTGTGCCACACTTCATTAAATATTTATAAATAATTTATTAATTATATATATTTAAAAAGAGATTAGTCACTTTCACAGCAATCAATGGTGGTGATGGTGTAAGACAGTCAGCAAACAGACATATTTTTAAATCATTAAATAATAAAAGTATTTTCTTTTCTTTTTTGTATTTATTGCTGCTGCAAAATTATGAGATAATAATTTATTTTCCTATAAAAGTAAAGTTCAAAGATTTTATAGAGAAAAAAATAATAATAAATAAATAAAAAAAAATTACTTAAAATTCTTGATACTAAAGAAAATTAGAAAAAAAAGAAAAAAAAATTTAAAACTCCTAAAATTTATTAAAAATTTGCTGTATAATTTTTTTATTATTATTTTTAATTCTCTTTAAATGTTTTGTGGTTAGATTAAAGTCCAAAGTTTTTATTTTTTAGATTATAAATTTAAAACCAGGAAATATAAAACCCTTTAAATTTTTCTTTAAAACAACAAGAAACAATTTTATTTTTCTTAATTTTTTTGCGTGATTTTTTTTTTTTTTTGTTAAATTGATTAACAATTTTTGTTATAAATATTTTTTTACCATTAAAAAGTTGAGTAATATTAAAAAATGATTCATAACCCAGAAAAAAAAACAATACAAAAACGGAGAAGAAATACTTTAACAAAAAACGCAGTTAATGTAATACAACTCATTTGTAAAAGTAATTTTGTATGTCAGTAATAATATGAAATAAATAACAATAAAAAATAAAGTGAAAGACGAAAAAAAAGATACATGTCAGTTTATGTTTTTTGTTATTGTTGTTGTTTTTGGTTTAATTGATTTCAATTGAATTTAATTTGATTAAGTGGGGTATGAAATTTTATAATTAAGAGTAAAAGAGAGAGATATATAAAAAGAGACGGAGAAAAACTACAGGAAAAAATGTAAACAATTGTTTAAAAAAATGTAAACATTAGTTAAGTGGTAAAGAAAATTAATTTAACGGTAAATAAAGAGCTAGGAAAAACAGAGATTTCTACCCTCTTTTTATTAGCTGTTAATTTTGTTTGGTACTTCTTCCATTTTTTTCTTATTCTGTAATTTTACGGTAAATTTTGTTTGCATTATAAATAGGGATTTATTAGTTAATGAGAGAGAGAGCATTTTCTCTTTAAAATTATCCTTATTTTATTTATTTATATATTTATTTTTTTTTAATCAAATGTTCCTTTAATAAATCTGCCCTTTTTAACCTTAAGTCACACTTGATTTTATATCTTTATTTCTACCTCTTTTTCTCCCCTCTCTCTCTTAATTTCTTTGCTCATTTCTTCAAATCCCTTCATTTATTTTTCCCACCAAAGTTTCACATAATTAATCTAAAATATTTTTTTGATGTTATTCTTATTTATTATAAGTTGTTATTCTCAAACAAACAACATGAACTTCCTTTTTTTCTACAACAACAACAAAATAAGAAATTATAATAAAAAACCAACAAGAATGTAAAACAAAAAATGTTAATTTGTGCAAAAATCTCATAAATACAAATAGACAACAACAAATAATAAAAAAAAACGAATACAGAACGTAACCAAACGGAAGCAGCACGACAGCAATTGAAGCAAAAGCAATGGCACAACAGCCAGGAAAAGGGTAAAATAAATAAAATGACAAACAACTGACAGCTTTTACATACTAAATGTGTTTGTGTGAAAGAGTTTTAAGTAATTGTATGTTTGTTACAAATACCTTCTCAGACAAGTCATGATCAAAAGAATAGCATATTTTTTTTTTTATCGAGGAAAGAAAAAGAAAAATATTTAATGAAATATTTCTTACTTTTTTCATTTCATTTATGAGAAGTTCTGCTGGGAATATAAGAAATTAAATTATTGTTTTACAATTGCAGAAAAGAGAGAGAAAAAACGTGATAAAAAACAGCAATAACATACATAAATGCGATTACTTGGTTTTTGATAAAACAATTTTATATTTCATATTTATATAAAAATTCTTAAGATGAAATTTTTTATTTTAAATAAAAATAAATTCTTTTATCTTTAGATTTATAAAAAAAAAAATTTAAACAAAATTTATAAATTACTAAAAAATCTAAAGTAAATTAATTTAAAAAAATATATATTTTTATTTTTTGTTGTTTTTCATTTATAAATGTTAAAATAATGTAAAATTTCTTTTGCTGAATTGCATTTCCATTAGCTGAATTGTACAATTTTTAATAAAAATTTCTTAAATAATTAATTTTTAAAGTAATTTATCTGTAGACTTTTAATATTTCTAGCTGAATTATGTTTTACTTAAAAATTTATATTAAAATGCCTAATATATATAATTCTTTATAAAATAATTAGCTGAATTGTAATTTCATTAGCTGAATTGTAAAACTAAGCTTAGAATTATTCTCTTTACAGCTATTTTTAATTAATTTGTTTAAAAAGTTAAGTATTCTTAGCAGAATTACTTAAAAATTTAGCGGAATTTAAAAAACATTAAAATATTTTAATTAAATTATTATTTAAACTTAGCTGAATTGCATTTAAGCTAGCTGAATTGCAATTTTCTTAGCTGAATTTCAAAATTATGAAAATATTTTAATAAAATTATCATTTAAACTTAGCTGAATAATATTTTCTTTAGCTGAATAATATTTTCTTTAGCTGAATAACTGAAAAAATTTAACGGAATTAAAAGAGGTTAAAAAAATAATATTTTAACTTAGCTGAATTGCATTTTAGTTGGCTGAATAGCCTTTTAGTTAGCATTATAAAAATTTTATTAAAAAAATCAATATTTTTTCGAAAACTTAACATTTTGCTAGCTGAATTGCTTTTATGCTAGCTGAATTACAACTTTCTTAGCTAAATTTTAAAATTATGGAAATATTTTTATAAAATTGTTATTTAAACTTAGCTGAATAGTATTTTATATAGCGGAATTACTAAAAAAACTAATGGAATTAAAAGAAAATATTATTTTGACTTAGCTGAATTGCATTTTAGTTAGCTGAATTACAAAAATCAAAATTTTTTCGAAAACTTAACATTTTGCTAGCTGAATTATTTAAGGATACTCGTATATAAAAAAAAAAAAAAAAAACTGAAAAAATATTTAAACAATTTTAATAAATTATTATTTTAACTTAGCTGAATTGCATTTTAATTTTCTGCATGTCATAAATTTACTTAAAAATAATAATATTTAAAAATTCATTGCTAAAATAGCAAATTTTACTTAGCTGAATTATGATTTCATCAGCTGAATTGTATTTTTTTTAGTTGAATAGTAAAGTTATGCTTAAAAATTAAAAAAAATTTAAAATTTACTAAAAATAGCACTAAATGGACAGTGCTATTTTTAGTAAATTTGTACAAAAATTTGGGTTTTTTCCAGCTGAATTAATAAAAATAAAGCGTAATTGAAAAAATATTAAAATATTTTAATTAAATTATTGTTTTAACTTTTGCTGAATTACATTTTTGTTAGCTGAATTGTAGTTTAATTTATTAAGTTATAAAATTTCTTATATAACAGTTATAATTACTTAAAAAGTAAGCAATTTCTTAGCTGAATTACTAAAAAATTTAGAAGAATTGCAAGAAATGTATTATGTTTTTACTAAAACTTAGCTGAATTTATTTTTACAAAGCAGAATGACAAAAATATTTATGAAAAAGTTATATTTGGTGTATTTTTTATAAAATAAACATATTTTTTTATGGCTGAATTATATAGATTGTAGCTGAATTAATAATTCTTTAAAAACAAGGCTTAAAGAAGAATAAACTACGTTAAAGAACTTTGCTGAATGATATTTTAATTAGCTGAATTGCTAAAAAATTTAGCGAAGTAGAAATAATATTAAAATATTTTTATTAAATTATTATTTTAAGGTAGCTGAATTGGATTTTAGTTGGCTGAATGACAAAAATGTTTATGAAAAACTTATATTTGCTGATTTTTTTTTTTTTTATAAAATATACACAATTTTTTACGGCTGAATTATGTAGATTGTAGCTGAATTCATAAATATTTAAAAGCAGGAATTATATAAACGTAAAATACTTCAAATTACTTTGCTGAATGTTATTGTCATTAGCTGAATTGCTTAAAAATTCAGCAGAATTGAAAGAATATTAAAATATTTTTATTAAATAAAATAGCTGAATTGGATTTTAGTTAGCTGAATTGTGAAAATTCATATAAAAAGTTATATTTTGTGTATTTTGTTTGTAAAATATACAAAATTTGTATGGCTGAATTACATAGATTGACGCTGATTTACTAAATATTTAAAGGCAGGACTTATATAAAGGTGAAATACCTTAAACTACTTTGCTGAATGGTATTTTCATTGGCTGAATTGCTTAAAAACTCAGCAGAATTGAACGAATATTAAAATATTTGTATTAAACTGTTATTAAAAGCAGCTGAATTGGATTTTAGTTAGCTGAATTGTGAAAATTCCTATAAAAAAGTTATATTTGGTGTATTTTTTGTGAAATATACAAAATTTGTTTGGCTGAATTATGTAGACACTGAATTACTAAATATTTGAAGACAGGTCTTATATAAAGGTAAAATGCCTTAAATTACTTTGCTGAATGGTTTTTTACTTAGCTGAATTGCTTTAAAGTTAGCTGAATTATAAAGTTTTTTGTGAAAGTGTTTTAATAATGTTTTAAAATATTGATTTTTTTACGTCTGATTTATTTAAATTACTTAGCTGAATTATTCAAAACTTAAAGAAATACTTAAATAGAACTAAAATACGTTAAATTAGTTTGTTGAATGGTATTTTCTGATGGTATTTTAGCAGAATTATTTAAAAATATTTATAAAAATACTATAGGAATCTTTTTCCTTAAGAAGTTTCCTTTTAATTTATTCTCCTATAAAATGTATTTCTCCCTTAGTGTTAATGATTTTATTCTTAATATAAATCTTAATTATCTAATTAAATTAAATGTTCTTATCTATTTTTATTTTCTTTTCTTCTCATTATCAATCTGCTTTTAATTATTTTAACACATTTAAAACATCTTTAAAATTTCTACAAATTATTTGAAAATAAATTATGAGTCATTTTTACAAAAAAATTCCCCCTAAAACCCAGTTCATTAAACTCATAATTTGTGTAACAATAATAGTCTTCATGTCAAAAAAATATTGTAATACAAGAAAGTCAATTATTATTGAAAAAAATTAACTCAAAACAAATTTTAAAACGCACACACACAAACAACAAAATAAACAAAATTAAATGACAAAAAAGAAATTCCCCTCATAGACATAAAAACTATATTGATTTCTAAAGAATTGCTCACTTACAATGAAAAATAAAGTCATAAAAAAATCTGAGACAATAATTTAAACAAATTTTCAAAGAAATAAATACAAATAAAGAGGGATTTTTGATTTGGGAAACTAAAGATAATGACAATCATTAAACTAAAATAAATTACATTTAGTAAAAGAAAAAGAAAAGAAACAAACAAAAAAAAAAAAAAAAAAGCGGGATGAAAATGAAAAGATAAAAACAACTGCTAAAAATTATTATATAATATTTTTTAAATTTGAGTTTATGTATTTAAAGAAAAAGGAATACTTAAGCACAAACATTAAGGCGTTTAGAGTTTAAACATTAATTATTTATTTAATAAAAAAAAAGTAAAATTGAAAAAAATAAGACACTCACTTTTAAATGAAAGGAAATAAATGGAAAGCGAAAGTATTTTTAACAATTATATGTAAAAATATTTAGCAAAAAATTATAATAAAAAAACATTTACAACACCAACGTAAATAAGTGTTATGCATTTTAAATAAAATTGAAAAATAATTAAAAAAAAAAAAAATTTCCAACAAAAATTCAAGAAATTGTTTTAAAACATTTTGTCTGATGTTTTTTTGGAATTATTCAGCTAAATTTAAATAATAATTTAATTAATATTTTAAAATTATTTCAATTCCGCTCAATTTTTTAAGTAATTCAGCTAATGAAAATACAATTCAGCAAAGTAATTTTATGTATTTTACTCTTATTTAAGTAAAAATCATTCAATTCATAAACATTTTTATAATTCAGCTAACTAAAATGCAATTCAGCTAAGTTTTATTGACAATTTATTCGAAATATTTTAATGTAATTTCAATTCTGCTAAATGTTTAATGAAATTTATCTAATAAATAATTAATTCAGCTACAAAAATCAATCAATTATAGCTTCTTCATAAACATTTTGATAATTCAGCTAACTAAAAAGTAATTCAGCTAAGTTTTAATCATAATTAAATAGAAATATTTTAATATTCTTTCAATTTCGCTAGATTTTGAATTATTTCAGCAAATGAAAATGCTATTCAGCTACTAAAATCCGTCAATTACAGCTTTTTCATAAACATTTTGATAATTCAGCTAACTAAAAAGTAATTCAGCTAAGTTTTAATCATAATTAAATAGAAATATTTTAATATTCTTTCAATTTTGAAGTATTTCAGCTAATGAAAATGCTATTCATCTACTGAAATCCATCAATTACAGCTTTTTCATAAACATTTTGATAATTCAGCTAAATAAAAAGTAATTCAGCTAAGCTTTAATCATAATTTATTAGAAATATTTTAATATTCTTTCAATTCTGCTAAATTAATAAATAATTCAGCCGGAAAAATCAGTTATAGCTTTTTCTTAGAAATTGTTGTCATTCAGCTAACTAAAAATTAATTCAGCTAAGATTTAATTATAATGAAATAGAAATATTTTAATATTCTTTCAATTTCGCTAGATTTTAAGGTATTTCAGCTAAACAAAATACTATTCAGCTACTAAAATCAATCAATTGAAGCTTTTTCATAAACATTTTGATAATTTTACTAGCTAAAAAGTAATTCAGCTAAGTTTTAATCATAATTAAATAGAAATATTTTAATATTCTTTCAATTTCGCTAGATTTTTAAGTATTTCAGCTAATGAAAATGCTATTCAGCTACTAAAATCCATCAATTACAGTTTTTCCATAAACATTTTGATAATTCAGCTAAATAAAAAGTAATTCAGCAAAGTTTTAACAGCTAAATAAATTGCAATTCAGCTATGTTTAAATAACAATTTTATCAAATTATTTTAATATTTCAATTTCACTAAGTTTTCAAGTAATTCAGCTAATGAATTATTAATTCAGCTAATGAATTATTAACTCAGCTATAAAAAACAATCAATAATAGCATTTTTTTTAAATTTTTACAATTCAGCTAACTAAAATTCAATTCAGCTAAGTTTTAATTTTAATTTAATAACAGTATTTTAATATTCTTTCAATTATACGAACTTTTTAAGTAATTCAGCTAAAGAAAATACTATTCAGCAAAGTAATTTTATATATTTTTCTCGTATATAAGTCTTGAGTATAAAAAGTTATTAATTCAGCTATAATCTACTTAATGTTGCATACAAAATTTTGTATGTTTTATAAAAAATAACTTTTTAATGAAAATGTGTGTTATTCATCTAACTAAAATACAATTCAGCTAATTTTTAATTATAATTAATTAAAAAACTTTAAATGCTCTTTCAATTTCGTTAAATTTTGAAGTAATTCAGTTAATGAAAATATCATTCAGCTAAGTAATTTAAGGTATTTTACTCTTATTTAATTCTTGCCTAAAATATGTATTAATTTCGGTACTTTTTGTATAATTCAGCTATAAAAATTTGATATATTTAATAAAAATACATCACATATAGCTTTGTCATAAGAAATCTTATAATTCAACCAAATAAAAAGCAATTCAGCTATTAAAAATATCATTCAGCTAAGTAATTTAATGTATTTTAACCTTTATTGCTTAAAGTTTTATTAATTCCGCTAAAATCCTCATGATTATGACTTAATTTTTTATATTTCATAAAAATCAAAGCTATATTTGTTGTTTTCATAATTGTTTTTGTAATTCAGCTAAATAAAAAGTAATTCAGCTAAGCTTTAATCATAATTTATTAGAAATATTTTAATATTCTTTCAATTCTGCTAAATTAATAAATAATTCAGCCGGAAAAATCAATCAGTTATAGCTTTTTCTTAGAAATTGTTGTCATTCAGCTAACTAAAAATTAATTCAGCTAAGATTTAATTATAATGAAATAGAAATATTTTAATATTCTTTCAATTTCGCTAGATTTTAAGATATTTCCGCCAAACAAAATACTATTCAGCTACTAAAATCAATCAATTGAAGCTTTTTCATAAACATTTTGATAATTTTACTAGCTAAAAAGTAATTCAGCTAAGTTTTAATCATAATTAAATAGAAATATTTTAATATTCTTTCAATTTCGCTAGATTTTTAAGTATTTCAGCTAATGAAAATGCTATTCAGCTACTAAAATCCATCAATTACAGTTTTTCCATAAACATTTTGATAATTCAGCTAAATAAAAAGTAATTCAGCAAAGTTTTAACAGCTAAATAAATTGCAATTCAGCTATGTTTAAATAACAATTTTATCAAATTATTTTAATATTTCAATTTCACTAAGTTTTCAAGTAATTCAGCTAATGAATTATTAATTCAGCTAATGAATTATTAACTCAGCTATAAAAAACAATCAATAATAGCATTTTTTTTAAATTTTTACAATTCAGCTAACTAAAATTCAATTCAGCTAAGTTTTAATTTTAATTTAATAACAGTATTTTAATATTCTTTCAATTATACGAACTTTTTAAGTAATTCAGCTAAAGAAAATACTATTCAGCAAAGTAATTTTATATATTTTTCTCGTATATAAGTCTTGAGTATAAAAAGTTATTAATTCAGCTATAATCTACTTAATGTTGCATACAAAATTTTGTATGTTTTATAAAAAATAACTTTTTAATGAAAATGTGTGTTATTCATCTAACTAAAATACAATTCAGCTAATTTTTAATTATAATTAATTAAAAAACTTTAAATGCTCTTTCAATTTCGTTAAATTTTGAAGTAATTCAGTTAATGAAAATATCATTCAGCTAAGTAATTTTTACTCTTATTTAATTCTTGCCTAAAATATGTATTAATTTCGGTACTTTTTGTATAATTCAGCTATAAAAATTTGATATATTTAATAAAAATACATCACATATAGCTTTGTCATAAGAAATCTTATAATTCAACCAAATAAAAAGCAATTCAGCTATTAAAAATATCATTCAGCTAAGTAATTTAATGTATTTTAACCTTTATTGCTTAAAGTTTTATTAATTCCGCTAAAATCCTCATGATTATGACTTAATTTTTTATATTTCATAAAAATCAAAGCTATATTTGTTGTTTTCATAATTGTTTTTGTAATTCAGCTAACTAAAATTTAATTCAGCTAAGTTTTAATTATATTGTAATAACAATTTTTTAATATTTATTTAATTAAACTTAATTTCTTAGTAATTCAGCTAATGAAAGTGCAATTCAGCAAAGTAATTTCAAGTATTTCACTCATATTTAAGTCTAAAGTTTAATTTTTTTTTAATTCAGCTACGATCTGTACAATTTAGCTAAGTTTTAATTACATATTAATAAAAATATTTTATTATTTATTTAATTCCGCTTAATTTCTAAGTAATTCAGCTAATGAAAGTGCTATCTATCAATCTTAACTCAAGTATTTTATTCTTATTTAAGTCTCGACTTTAACATTTTTTAAATTCAGTTTCGATCTGCATAATTAAAACATTAATTTAAACAAAATTTTGAAAGTTAAAATTTTGTTAATACTTTTTTGGCCTTAATCAATTTATAAATAATTTGTTTATAAATAAGGCCTAATATTTTTAATTTTACTAAAAATATATTATTTTTTAAGTAAAAAAAGCTTTTTTAAATTTTTTAATTTTTAATATAAAAATTCTTGAATTCTTTAAATATTTTGTTCAATTCATTTTTTTTTTAATTTATTTTAATTTAAATGTAATTTTGTTTTAAAAAATGTTTTTTACGTATTTTTTAAAATTAATTTTAATAAAAAATTCTTGATTACATATATTTTTTTAATTTAACGCTGTTTATTAACATACAGTGGTGGCCACGAATTTAAGACACGACATGTAACGAACTAAGTTGTGATAATTATTACAACCCTGCAATATAAAATTAGATTTTGTTAATTTTTCAGTGTACCCTGTAATGTTAAGATCAATTACCGTTATTTGGTTTTGTTTGTGTATACACTTTGTTGCTGTTTTTATTATATTTTCGTAAAAACGTGCTTTTGAAGCTGGTCACGAATTTAAAACATATAAGAAATATTTGGTTTTTAAGTGATTTTTTGGTGTTTTTTGAAGCTAAAAGGTAAGTAATGAATGTTTTATTCCATTTAATGTTAGAATACATCAAAATATTTAGTTAGAAATGGCCAGAGGTACTTGGAGTTCGGATGCCGAGCGAAAATTGATCCAACAAATGAATACTGATGGAAAAACAGTAATGGAAATTTCCAAGCTACTAAAATGTTCCAGATCCAAGATTTACAATGCACTGGAACACATCAAGCAACATGGCACTACCAAAAATGTCAAACAGCACCCTAGAGCCCGAAAAACTACACCCAGGGAGGATAGCTTAATTTATAAATCAGCTGCTAAAGATCCTTTCAAGAGCTCAAGTAAAATTAAAAATGAGATTTCATCGGATTTTGGTATTAATATATCGTCCAGGACAATAAGAAGACGTCTGAATGAGAAGAACTTACGTGGGTGTATTGCACAACGTAAACCACTTGTGTCAAAAAAAAAATATTAAATCCCGACTAGCGTTTTCAAGAGAAAATCTCAATAAGCCGATGACATTTTGGAAAAATATACTTTAGAGCGACGAGTCGAAGTTTTGTCGCTTTGGTTCTGATGGAAAACAGTACGTATGGCGTCCTCCAAACCTGGAGCATCACCCAAAGTACACCCTTAAAACGGTTAAGCATGGTGGTGGAAATGTCATGGTGTGGGCAACATTTTCCTGGCATGGTGTAGGTCCCATTCAGAAGATTATCAATAAAATGGACCAGCATATTTACAAAAACATACTGACAAGCATCATGATACCATTCGCTGAAGACAACATGCCTCTAATGTGGAAATTTATGCATGATAATGACCCTAAGCACACTTCACGCCTAGTGAAGAGTTGCTTAGAGGAAAATAATATCACAGTTCTGAAATGGCCAGCTCAATCCCCGGATCTCAATCCAATTGAGAACTTGTGGAATGAAGTTGAGGAGCATGTACGAGCAGTAAAGCCAAAAAATTTGACTGATTTATGGGAAGAAATTCAAAAGGCTTGGTATGCCATTCCAAAGGAGCGCTGTATGGCCTTAGTTGAAAGTTTACCCAGGAGATGCGCTGCTGTGATTCAAAATAAAGGATTTCCCACCAAATACTAATATTGTTTTATGAAGCTGAGCTTTACTTTTGTGAATTAACTTTTATTTTGCCTATGTCCTAAATTCATGACCAGGCTTAAACTTGTATTAATCTGTATAATATGTAAATAAAAATTGGAAACTAAATATAGGTAACAAACTATTGTTGATTTTTTTTCATAACATTACTAGGATCTTTAAAAAATAACATGGATCTAAAATTTGTTCGATAAGATGTAAAAATTATCAGAAATATATAAGTGAAATGTCGTGTCTTAAATTCGTGGCCACCACTGTATGGCATATCTGTTTTCTTTTATAAACAATTGGCATCTTTGCTTATTTTTAAAGTGTTTCTCACTCTTCTTCAAAATGGCTATTTACAAGGCTCTCAAAATAAAACACTCCTGTTTATATTGTGTAATTGCAAGTGCTTGTTTACCTACGCTTTTTATAGCTTTTTTATGTTATTATTAAATTGATTTTTATATTTAAATACATATTCTTTTTTTCTATTATAAATTTCCACACTTTTATTTTTATTAATATGTAATAGTTTTGCTTAATAAAACTTTAATATTTCCCTGTTTTGTTTAAAAATAACTTCTCTAAAATGTCTACTTATAACTCTCTAAAACACTTTTACTACTGGTTTGCACAGGTTGGTGGTGTGTTTGCATTTTATTGCTTTTTTGTATTTTTTTTTTTAATAAATAATTTAGTTTTTATTTTTGTTATTAATTATTCTATTACAAGTTTTTTTGTCTCATTTTTCTTTTAAATTATTGTTTTTATATTTGTTTTATTAAAAGAATCACTCAACTCTTCTTTAAAATGGCGAATTACAACTCTCTCTCTCTAACTAAAACTGCTTTGTTATTTTGCATAACATGGGTTTGTGTGTTTTGCAGAGGTAAGTGTTTTGTTTACATTTGTTTTTAGTTATTTTTTTTTTTTTTTTTTTTTAATTTTCTTAATAAATTATTAAAAAAATTTATTATTTATAATAATTTGATGGCGAAATATTACACTCTCTCTAACTAAAACGGTTGTACTACTACTGTTTTGTACATGTTTGTGTGTTTGCAAATGCAAGTGTTTTGTTTACATTTACATTTGCTTTTAGTTTTTTGTTTCATACTTTTCTTATTAAATTAATAAAATAAATAATAATTTATAACATTCTTATTAATATTTTAAAATATAATTGTAATATTTTTATTTTAAATCATTGCTTTATTGAAAGGAATTCGCACCTCTCCTCTAAATTGGCGAAACACTACTCTCCAACATCTCTCCTACAAAAACTCTTATTGTACTGGTTTGTACATGTTTGTGTGTTTGAAAATGCAAGTGTTTTGTTTACATTTGTTTTTAGTTATTTTGTTCATGCTTTATTTAATAAATGAATAAAATGTGTTGTAATTTTTAACAATTTTATTCATATTTTATTTAAAATTACACAATTTTTGTTTTGCTATTAAATCATTAATGTATTTTCCTATTTTATCAAAAAGTAATACTAACTCTCTTCTCTTTCTAATTTAAGCTCTTATTCTGTTATTCTTTTGCATCATATTGGGTGTGTGTGTTTGTAAAATCAACTATTTGTTTACCTTTTAATTATTTTTGTCCCGATTTTTTAATAAAATAATAAACTTTTAAATAATTTCTATTTAATTAATTTTATTATCCTTTTTATTTTAACTTCTGTTCTTAAGCTTCTGTTTTGTTTTAAAGGATTTCTCACTCTTCCTTGAAAATGACTTGGTATTATGCTCCCTAATTAAAACTCTTTTTATTATTGTTTTGTTTAAACTTGTTTATGTGAGTGTTAAATGCTTTTGCATGTTTTATTTTTCTTAAATTTTTTGTTGTTATTGTGTTTTACTTGTATTTTTTTCAGTTGTTTTTATTTTAGTCTATAATATTTTTATTACATCATTATTTATGTTTATGCTTTAATGTTGTTGTTATGTTAACAACCAGAAGTAAAACAAAATAACAACAACAATCAAATAAAATGAAAAATTATACATAAAATAACGGTCAGTTCATAATTACAAATTTTAAATGCTTGTGTTTAACATGGTTTAATGTTGTTGCTTTTTTAACTCTCTTTTAAACAATAAAACATTATAAAACAACAACAAAATACAGTAAACAGTTTGTTAATTTGTGCTTAAAGCACAATTAAATGTTATAAAACACAATTTAAGCGTAAAATTGTAAGAAAAAAAGAAAAAAAAACAAAAAATTAATTAAAGGTGCTTGAATGTTTGGAGATAAATGAATGCAAATTAAGTATTTATACACAAATTTTGATTTAAACAAATAAAATACCTTTTAATTTTTATTAATTTTTTTGTTTTAAGCTAAAAATCATTGTGGCTTATATTAGTTGCATTTTTGAAGCCAGGTGTTTTTTATTCATATTTTTTTTGAAAGTCCAAATGTTTAAGTGTCATATATAGTATTTTTTACATTAAATGCAGTTTTTTTTTTAATATTTTATATATTTATTATGATTTTATTACATTTTTATTAAAATATAAATAAATTAATAAACCAGTTGTGTTAACTTCTATTGGTTTTTTTTTCAATATTTTGAAAATTGATATGCCTCTATGTTAAACATTATTGGGACTCATAAATAAGCGCCATATTTTCCATAGAATTACAAGTTTATTATTTTATTAATGTTTCTATTTCATAAGTAAGCAAAACTGAAAAAATGGTTTAAATAAAAATATTAAATTTCAAGATAAACATGAACATTATGAAAGCAATAAAATAATAAATTTCAAGATAAAATTAAAAATAAATTGAAATAAATTAGGTAATATTTTTAATCGATTTTTATTATAGAAAACATATTTTAATCAGATTTTTTTAATTAAAAAAAAAAAAAAAAAGACTTGTCTAGAATTTTATGAAAAGAGAAATATTTGTTTTAACGCCCAGTACATTATCGTACACATTCGTGTACAAAATAATACCATTTAGTGTTAATGGTAAAATTTGTCTCTAGGTGAATTTTTAAAAATTTCTTTATATACATTTTTTTCTATATTAAATTGTAATTTGTTGAATTTCTTGCTATTATTTTTTTTTTTATTACAACTATTTACTTACAAAACATGTTGTAAATTAATCTGCCATAAGAAATTTTATACTAAAAAATTTCTTATAAAAAAAAAAAAAAACTATTTGTTTACATTTGCGGTTAAAATGACTTTGTATTGAAGGAAAATTGAAAAGCAGGTTTTTATTAAAAAATTAATATATTATAAATAATTAAAAAAAATTTAAAACTAAAATAATATAAAATATTTCTTATTTAGTTTTAGAAAATATTAAAACGAATAGAGTTAATGGGGTTAGAATTTCTAAGTCCTTCTGTAATCAGAAATTTAAAAAATCCCCCTCATATTTATATCAAAAAGGTGTTCTTTAATTTTTAATTTGTATTTATTTCCATTTTATCTATTTTTTATTTTCTTATTTTTTTCATAATTTATATCCAAATACCCCTTGATCTTCCTTGACTTCTTGCCTCAAAAATATCAAAATATCTTAATATTGCTACAGCCTCTCAATGTTGCAACTAAATATTTTTTGTATGTGTGACAAGAATAATGACGTTGTTGACCTTATTCCCTTTTTATTATGATTTTGCAGTTTAACTTTGAAATAATTTTTTTGTTTCAATAAAAAATATTTGCTTATTCATCGCAGGCTTTTAATGTTTTGCATATTAAGATTGCAGTAAAATATAAAAACAAATTTCTCTTCTTTTATAATATTCTATGTATGATTTTTTTTTTTTTTTATCACAATTCCTATTCATTCATTCTTTTCGCATGCAATGAATACAACATTGACCGCACTTGACGTAGTTTTATTTTATTATTTTTGAAAATGTATGATGGTTTTGTGGTTGCTTGGGAAATTTTTTATAATGAGGGAAGGAAAACTTTAAAAATGTCAATAATTTTTTTCTTTTACAGAATTAAAATTTTTTAAATATTTAACGGTATAATATATATTTATTTCTCTCCTTCCCCTCAATCTTTAGATCTCTACAAAATTTAATTGGTTCATCATTCCCTAACTCTTTTTTTGTATCTTTTAAAATTTTATTATTTTTTTAAATTTCTTTTATGCTAATTACCCAACCTTCCCCTTTTTTGCAATATTGTTTGATTGAGTACTCACTCTCTTTAGCATTTTTATACTAGTATTCATTACGTAGTTGAATTGCATTGATGGCAAATTTCTTTGAAACTTTTTGCGTGCCAAGAATAAATAAAACAAAATGACAACCATCAAAGTACCTATTGTATAAATATTTCCCTTTCAAATGTTTTCCAAAATCACAAAGAAAAAAATAATCAATTGTTTAACAATTATTTTTTAAAACTTAAAAAATTAATTGATATGGTCGAGGACTAAACTATAGTCGAGACTAAGGATTAAACTTTAGTCGACTACGGACTAAACTATAGTCGAAACTATGAATTAAACTATGGTCGAGATTATAAATTAAACTATAGACGAGATTATAAATTAAACTGTAGTCGAGGCTATGGACTGCAAAATAGTTGAAACTGTAAACTAAACTTTAGTCGAGACTGTATACTAAACTATAGACGAATATAAAAACTAAACTATAGTCGACTATAGTTTAATTATTTAATTTAAATTATATTCGAAACTATGAAGTAAACTATAGTCGAGACTGTAGAATAAAGTACAGTAGATACTATATACTAAACTGTAGTCAAGACTAAACTATAGTCGAGACTATAGTCCAGACTATAGACTAAACTATATTCAAGACTATAGACTAAACTATAGTCGAGACTATAGACTAAACTATAGTCGAGACTATAGACTAAACTATAGTCGAGACTATAGCCCAGTCTATCGACTAAACTATATTCAAGACTATAGACTAAACTATAGTCGAGACTATAGACTAAACTATAATCGAGACTATAGACTAAACTATAGTCGAGACTATAGACTAAACTATAGGCGAGACTATAGACTAAACTATAGTCGAGACTATAGACTAAACTATAGTTGAGCCTATAGACTAAACTATAGTCGAGACTATAGACTAAACTATAGTCGAGACTATAGACTATACTATAATCGTGACTATAGACTAAACTATAGTCGGGACTATAGACTAAACTATAGTCTATAACTATAGTATAAGACTGTAGCCCAGACTATAGACTAAACTTTAGTCGAGACTTTAGCCCAGTCTATCGACTAAACTATATTCAAGACTATAGACTAAACTATAATCGAGACTATAGACTAAACTATAGTCGAGACTATAGAATAAACTACAGTTGAGACTGAAGAAAAAAATATATTCCTGACTACAGAATTAACTATTGTCAAGACTATAGTATAAACTATAATCTATACTATAGAACAAACTATAGTCGAGACTATAGAGTAAACTATAGTGGAGACTATAGAACAAACTATAGTCGAGACAATAGAACAAACTGCAGTCAAGACTATAGAACAAACTATAGTCGAGACTATAGTACAAACTATAGTCGAGACTATAGTACAAACTATAGTCGAGACTGTAGAACAAACTATAGTCGAGAATATAGTACAAACCATAGTCGAGGCTGTAGAACAAACTATAGTCGAGGCTATAGCCCAGACCATAGACTAAACTGTATTCGAGACTATAGACTAAACTATAATCGAGACTATAGACTAAACTATAGTCGAGACTATAGACTAAACTATAGTCGAGACTATAGACTAAACTATAGTCGAGACTATAGACTAAACTATAGTCGAGACTATAGACTAAACTATAGTCCGAACTATAGAACAAACTATAGTAGGAACAATACACTGAACCATAGTCGAGACTACTAAACTTAGTTGAGAACAAAGACTGAACTATAGTGGAGACTATACTCTAAACTATAGTTGAGACTGTAAACTAAACAATAGTCGGAACTATGGACGAAACTATAGTCGAGACTATAGACTTAACTATAGACCTGAGTTTAGACTAAACTATAATCGAAACTACAGACTAAACTACAGTCGAGACTATAAACTAAACTATAGTCGAGATTATATAGTAAACTCTAGTCGAGACTATAGACTAAACTATAGTTAAGGCTACAGACTAAACTATAGTTGAGACTATTGACTATAGCCAAGACTATAGAATGAACTACTTTTGAGACTAGAGAAAAAACTATAGACCAGACTATAGAATTAACTATTGTCAAGACTATAGAATAAACTATAATAAACTATAGTCGGGACTATAGACTAAACTATAGTCGAGACTATACACTAAACTATAGTCGAGACTATAGAACAAAATGTAGTCGAGACTATAGAACAAACTATAGTCGAGACTTTAGCTAGATTGTAGTCTATTCTAGGCTTAATTATAGTTGAAACTATAATTTATTCTATAGTCGATTACACTTTGATCAATAATCTGGATTATAGTCTACTGTACTTTTTATTATTATTTTATTGTTGTTTTCTTTGTTATTTTCATTTAACATTTTAACGAAGTGTTGAATGTTGCTTTAAGGCATTTTTGCAAATTTTTATATTCTTTTAAAGCTGCTCACAAAGTTTAGGAAAATTTAGTAAAGATGGAAGTTGCAGATAGAATATAGAAGCCATGAAGCCGTTATGCATTTTATAAACTTTGCTTCTGTTGATGGTTGCTACTACTCGATTAATACTTTTGTTGTGTTTTTTGCTGCTGCTGAAAATTTTCACACTTGCTTTGTAATATTTAAAACAATTTAATAAAATAATCAGAGCATTTTATGCTGAGGTTTTAAGGCTTAGAGGGATTTATGAAGAAAAGAAAATAATAATTTTAGTTCTAGAGGGGAAATAAAAACTGTTAAATATTTAATGTAGTAGAGCCGAAGCACAGAGTATGTCTAAATTCTATTAAACTTGTGAAAAGTTTTAGTTTAGCTACCGTTAAAAGCAAGAGGAAAAATAATATGATGGTATTTAATTGTTTATGATTGACGAAAGAATATTATTTAGAAAGTCAGATGGGAGATTTTTTTTAAATATAAAAAAAAGGTAACGGTCTTATTAAATATAAAATATGTATACTTAACTTAAAGTTCTACTATACAATGCATGTAAAAATTTTACAAAATAATGATAAATATTCTTCGAACATTAATTTGAAAAACAAGTTGTTAAAAATTAACAGTTTAAAATAATAAAAGTAATTTAAATATTATATTAAAAATCTTTTAATTTAAACAATACTCATTCTTTGTTTTCAAATTAATGGTATTCATTTCATTTCATTTAAGTTTTGTTTATTGTTCTTTAATTTAGTTTTTTTTGGTTGCCTCTAACAATTACATATTCTCTACCTTAAAAAATTCTAACCTCTTTTTTTCTTTTTCAACCAAACAACAATTCTATTCTTTTTTTCTTTTAAACAATAATTTTGTTTATTTCTCTAATTGTTTAATGTCAATAACACCTTGGAGTATAACCTCTTTATAAACTTTACAAATAAAAATTAATTTGTTTATTTATCTTCTTTCTTTCTTTTTCTTCTAAAATTCAAAGAGTCATACACCTCATTATGTAGGTAAACTCTATATTTGGTTGCCTTCGTTTTTTTTTATATTAAAAAAATCTTTATGTACAAAAAAACCTCTAAATACACACAATGTCAAGTGCAGGCTAAATAAGACCTCAAAGAGAAAAATTACACAAACAAACTATTCAATATTATTTTTAGTTAAAAGCGCGTTATTTTAAACAAAAGACTATTGTCGTCAAATTTGTTTTTTGTCACCAAAAAAATTACAAACAATACTGCTGTTTAAGGCTGGCTTAAAATAAATATTTGAATATTTAAACAAAAAAGAAAATAATTCTATTCTAACACTACAAACAATGAATTGTTTGTTCTTAAAAAGGAATTACTTAGAAATTAATGGTTAAATATAAAAAAATTATGAATGAATAATAATAGAAGACATTTTTTTAAAATGTGTAGGAAAGAGAATTTCCTTTCTTGCTTAAAAGCAAAATGAATGATGAATTTTATTAAAAAGATAATAAAATCTTAAACTTCGACTATAGTTTAATCTATAATCTCGACTTTAGCTTAGTGTATAGTATCGAATATAGTTTAGTCAATAGACTCGATTGTAGTTTCCACTATTGACTTCATTATAGTGGGACTATTGTCTCGGCTATAGTTTCGACTGTAGTCTCGACTAAAGCCTAGTTTGCAGACTCGATAATAATTTAGTCCATAGTCTTGACTGCAATCTCGACTATAGTTTAGTCTATAGTCTAGACCATGGTACAATAATATCAGGTAACAGTATAAAATCAGCTGATAATTTTTTGCTGCTTTCAATTTTGTAATATTTCTGTCAAAATTTGTTTACGTTTAAGCTTTGTTTATATTTCTGTTTTGTTTACATTTACAGTTTGTTTATATTAACTACACTGAGGCCTCGAATATCCATAATGGTCGGGACCGAAAGCTATCTAAATAATCAACATTCGCGGTTAATTGAGTAACATTTTTTATTTATATTATTCAGTTATTCAAGGATTTAGTATACATTTTTGAATTATATAAGGAAAAATAATAGTTTTTTAAGAACATGAACAATACATAAAGGTTTAATTTTACGTAGTTTCTTAAAATTATCATATAATTTTTCTTCTTTTTCAAATTCTTCTTTTTCTTAACTAGTTTTTCATAAATAAAGTAAATTTGGATTTTACCTTTCTCTGACTTATTCAAACGAGGGAACTCCCTTGTTTTGTTTTATTCATATTGTGTTTGATTGTTCAAAACCAATGAAATAAATTATGCTTAGAAACCCGAATAGAGGTAATCACGAAAAATCGATGCAAAAAAATAAAAAGATGCAAAAAAAAGAAAACAATTATAAACAATTGTAAAATCGACGTTGCCGGTTAATCGAGGCCATAGTATAATATACACGTGCTTTGTTTTTTATATATTTTGTTTTGCTTTTTGTTTTCTTCTTTTTGACATTAAGAAAACAAATAAACCAACAAAAATTACTATTGTTGTTGCCTTGTTGTATTTGTTGTAGCGATACTGTTACCTGATATTATTGTACCATGGTCTAGACTATATTTTGTTCTAGAATCTCTACTATAGTTTGCCCTATAGTCTCGACTATAGTTAAGTCTATAATATCGACTATAGTTTAGTCTACAGTACCTATAGTAGTCTATAATATCGACTATAGTTTAGTCTATAGTTTCGACTATAGTTTAGTTTACAGTCTCGAATATAGTTTAGTCTACAGTCTCGACTATAGTTTATTCTATAGCCTCGACTATAGTTTAGTTTATAGTCTCGACTATATTTTAGTCTATAGTCTCGACTATAGTTTAGTCTACAGTCTCGACTATAGTTTAGTCTACAGTACCTATAGTAGTCTATAATCTCGACTATAGTTTAGTCTATAGTTTCGACTATAGTTTAGTTTACAGTCTCGAATATAGTTTAGTCTACAGTCTCGACTATAGTTTAGTCTACAGTCGCGACTATAGTTTAGTCTATAGTCGCGACTATATTTTATTCTATAGCCTCGACTATAGTTTAGTTTATAGTCTCGACTATAGTTTAGCCTATAGTCTCGACTATAGTTTAGTCTACAGTCGCGACTATAGTTTAGTCTACAGTCGCGACTATATTTTATTCTATAGCCTCGACTATAGTTTAGTCTCGACTATAGTTTAGCCTATAGTCTCGACTATAGTTTAGTTTACAGTCTCGAATATAGTTTAGTCTACAGTCTCGACTATAGTTTATTCTACAGTCGCGACTATATTTTATTCTATAGCCTCGACTATAGTTTAGTTTATAGTCTCGACTATAGTTTAGTTTATAGTCTCGACTATAGTTTAGTCTATAGTCTCGACTATAGTTTAGTCTATAGTCTCGACTATAGTTTAGTCTACAGTACCTATAGTTGCCCTATAGTCTCGACTATAGTTAAGTCTATAATATCGACTATAGTTTAGTCTACAGTACCTATAGTAGTCTATAATATCGACTATAGTTTAGTCTATAGTTTCGACTATAGTTTAGTTTACAGTTTCGAATATAGTTTAGTCTACAGTCTCGACTATAGTTTATTCTATAGCCTCGACTATAGTTTAGTTTATAGTCTCGACTATATTTTAGTCTATAGTCTCGACTATAGTTTAGTCTACAGTCTCGACTATAGTTTAGTCTACAGTACCTATAGTAGTCTATAATCTCGACTATAGTTTAGTCTATAGTTTCGACTATAGTTTAGTTTACAGTCTCGAATATAGTTTAGTCTACAGTCTCGACTATAGTTTAGTCTACAGTCGCGACTATAGTTTAATCTACAGTCGCGACTATATTTTATTCTATAGCCTCGACTATAGTTTAGTTTATAGTCTCGACTATATTTTAGTCTATAGTCTCGACTATAGTTTAGTCTACAGTCTCGACTATAGTTTAGTCTACAGTACCTATAGTAGTCTATAATCTCGACTATAGTTTAGTCTATAGTTTCGACTATAGTTTAGTTTACAGTCTCGAATATAGTTTAGTCTACAGTGTCGACTATAGTTTAGTCTACAGTCGCGACTATAGTTTAATCTACAGTCGCGACTATATTTTATTCTATAGCCTCGACTATAGTTTAGTTTATAGTCTCGACTATAGTTTAGCCTATAGTCTCGACTATATTTTAGTCTACAGTCTCGAATATAGTTTAGTTTACAGTCTTGACTATAGTTTCGTCTATAGTATCGACTATAGTTTATTCTATAGCCTCGACTATAGTTTAGTTTATAGTCCCGGCTATAGTTTAGTCTATAGTCTCGAATATAGTTTAGTCTACAGTCTCGACTATAGTTTAGTCTACAGTACCTATAGTAGTCTATAATATCGACTATAGTTTATCCTATAGTCTCGACTATATTTTAGTCTACAGTCTCGAATATAGTTTAGTCTACAGTCTCGACTATAGTTTCGTCTATAGTATCGACTATAGTTTATTCTATAGCCTCGACTATAGTTTAGTTTATAGTCCCGGCTATAGTTTAGTCTATAGTCTCGAATATAGTTTAGTCTACAGTCTCGACTATTGTTTATTCTATAGCCTCAACTATAGTTTTGCCTATAGTCTCGACTATAGTTTAGTCTATAGTCTCGACTATAGTTTAGTCTACAGTCTCGACTAAGTTTAGTCTACAGTCTCGACTATAGTCTATAGTCTCGACTATAGTTTAGTTTATAGTCCCGACTATAGTTTAGTATATAGTCTCGACTATAGTTTTGCCTATAGTCTTGACTATAGAATAGGCTATAGTATCGTCTATAGTTTAGTACAGCCAATAGTTTGTTCTGTAGTCTCTACTATAATTTTTTCTCTAATCTCAACTGTAGTTTAGTTTAAATTCTCGACAGTAGTCTAGTCTAAAGTCTCATCTATAATTTAGTCTATAGCCTAGACTATATTTTAGTTTATAGTCTTGAATGTAGTTTTGTCTATTTTCCCGACTATTTATTAAGCTATAGTTCTGTCTATAATCTTGACTATGGTTTTGTTTACACTACCGACTATAGTTCAGTCTATAGTCTCAACTATAATTTATTGTATAGTCTCGACTATAGTTTGGTCTGTAATCTCGGCTGTAGTCTATTTTATTGTATCGCTTATGGTCTAGTCGTTCGTCTCGACTGTAGTCTAGTCTTGTCTTTAGTCTCATTTTCGTGTTTATTTTCATTGGGGAAATTCCTTTTATTTATTATTTTTAAATACAATTTTTTCTTGGAATTTTTTTTTTATATGTGATTTCATTTTATTTTCATCCTTTAAGTATGATTCATAGGAAATTTTTGCCTTTAACATATACAATTACAATACTTTAAATTTAGCCTTGAAGTATACTTTAGAAATTATTTTATAGCATATTACTCATCATTCTTTATTTAAATGTTTCTTACATTATTTTCATAATTACTCAAATTTCTTTTTATTATTTTTCTCTCTCTTTTTAGCTGTTTTTTCCAAATTACTGAATTTGGTAATTTTACAAGCCTTTTTCTGCAAATACTTAAAAATTTACCATGACCACTCCACTGGTTATTTAATATTCTAAAAAAGAAGGTAAGTTTTTATAATACATATTTTTTTTATTACATTTTAATAAGAATTTATTACTTAAATCAGTTCGGCTACCGCTCCCTGTTTTTTTTGTTTAAGGCGGCAATTTAATACAATTTGTTAAAGAATTATTTGAGTTTTAGGCCATAAATTTGTACTTTTTTTTTGTTGCTTTTATGTTAAAAACGAAGTATTGGTTAGTACTAATAATATTTATTAAATGGGAATTTAATAAGTTTTAAAACGTTTAAAGAAGGATATCAAGTTTTAATTTTTTTATTATTGAACTTTTAATTCTTAACTTTTTTAAACAGTAGAAATTCGATAGAGATAAAAGTGTTTAAAATTTTATTATTTATATATTTTAAATAATTTTATTATTTGAAATTATTTTAAATTAATATGGCAGCTTAGCTATAAGGGGGAATGTATAGCAAAGCAGAGCTGTTATAGGTTTCGTTATACAGAGCTGCCAGATGTTGTTGAGTAGTTTCTTCTGAGAGATTTCTTTTGTTTCTTTAAAAAGTCTTTTATAATCTTGTTTTTAATTGATTTCTTTTTTCTTTTTTTTGCCTACAAGATTTCACTGTTGTTTTGCCTTTTTTTGTAGCTAGTTATCTGCAACAAATTTTGCGTGTAAGTGACAGCTGCTGTCACTTGATTAATTATCATGTGTCAATCGTAAAAAAGTCTTAAACAAACTTAAAGAAACATAACATTTAATTTCTACAGTTTTGTTAACATGAATGTGACATGGTTTCGTTTAAATTATTAAACAAGTTTCTTTGTTTTCATATTGTTTTGATTTGGTAATAAACAATTATAATTTAATTGTATAATTGAGAATTATACAAAAGTTTGGTACCAAAAGACAAAAATTTGCTGCTGCTTTAATGAATTTTAAAAATATTATAGAATAGTTTTTCCAAATTGAATTTAATACAATTTTTCTGTATATAATCAGGTACGTAAGACCAATTTTCACACAGGAAATGGTCCTTCGAACCAAATTAGTAAGACTTTTATTATTATTATTTTTTTTTTTTTTAATTATTATTTTTTGGGGAAATGGTCCTGCGAGCTGGATTATTACTGAAAATATTGAATAATTCATTTAAAAATTATTTCAATCGTATTCAAGTCTTATAAATCTTTTCACCAACAACCTATTTATGTTTAAATTTGTAACCATTTATTTATTTTGTTTAACATTGAACTGTTTAAATGACCCATATTTTTTCTCATTTTTTTTAATTCAACAACTTGTTGTCATTAGTTTTTATTATAAATGGCTTTAATAAGAATAACTCTTACCATTTTTGGCCGCAAAACTTGTTTAAATATTCTTTAACAAATGCTATTTTAAGCAGCTACATGTTGCACTGAAAAAAAGGTGTCATACGCTTTTATTTTTTTTTTTTTCAAACTAAAAAAAAAAAAATTCTTTACGCAGCCAAGTGTACAATTTAAAATGTTTATATCTAATAAATGTCTTTTGTCATGGAATTTCAAAAGAATTTGTTATATGTTTCTTTTTATATAAAAAAAAGAAAAAAGTAATAAAAAAAGATACTTGTAAAAATAATATTAAATAAAAAAATTTCTTAATAAAATCATGTGTTGTGCAAATGAAATAGCCATCATATCTAATAACATTATTTTTCTTTTATTTTGGTTACGCATTTTTTAGTTTCTTGTCAGCCATATGTTGTTATATGTTGTTGTCTGTTTTAAAAGTTTCTTACGTTTATTTCTTCTTATTTTTTGTTTCTTGTTAGTCTATCTTAAGGAGAATTGTATAATTTGTTTTATTCGGCAAGTTGTTTATTTCTTTCATTGCAATCTGTTTACGGTTGAATGATTTGAAAAGTATGACCCAATAATTATTATATAAAAATCAACAGTATAAATGTAACTCTTTGGTTGTATTTGCACTCTAGTTAGTTTGGTTGTTCTAATTTTTATTGAGGAGACTTTTATTTTATTTATTTAATTTGAGTTTAGTTGTTGATTTAAATGGGGGTATTACAAATATCTGTAAATTTTTTTTAGACAAAAGTTTTATCTAGCAGCAGTCACAAACAGTTAAATTGATGAGAGAAACTATAGTAAAACAGTTGTCTTTAGTGGTAAGAAGAATGTTAAGAGATACAAAGTAGAAAGGTAAATGAATTTGATTCTGCAAGGAATTAAGAAGAAAAAATATTTCATTAGTTTAGTATTCTTTCAAGCGGACAGTTTTCATGTGAAACTACTGTAAAATAGCCTATAGTATAATCTATAGTCTCGGCTATACTACCGAACATAGCTTAGTTTATAGTCCGGTATATAGCCCCGTCTACAGCTTAATATATTGTCTCAACTATAATCCAGTTTATAATCTTGACTATAGCACAAAATATAGTCTACTATAGTCTCGGCTATACTACCGAACATAGCTTAGTTTATATTCCGGTATATAGCCCCGTCTACAGCTTAATATATTGTCTCAACTATAATCCAGTTTATAATCTTGACTATAGCACAAAATATAGCCTACAATCTGGATTATAGTTTAGCCAAAGTCTCAACTATAGTTTGGCCAATTGTTTTGACTATAGTCTCAACTAAACTATGTCCTATCGTTTTGACTATAGTCTTGACTATAGTTTCGATTATAGTCTTGACTGTAGTCTTGGCTAAAATCTTGACTATAGTCTCTATTACTGTTTATCTATAGTTACTCTATAGTCTTGACTATAGTTAGTCTTTAGTCCTGACTATAGTTAGTCTATAGTCTTGACTATAGATAGTCTATAGTCTTAACTATAGTTAGTCTATAGTCCTGACTATAGTAAGTCTATAGTCCTAACTATAGTTAGTCTATTGTCTTGAGTATAGTTGGTATATAGTCTTGACTATAGTTACTCTATAGTCTTGACTATAGTTACTCTATAGTCTTGACTATAGTTACTCTATAGTTACTCTATAGTATATAGTATTGACTATAGTAAAGTCCATAGACTATAGCCTTAACTATAGTCTCGCCTATAGTTATGCCTATAGTCTAGACTTTGGTCTATAGTCTAGACTATTGTTTAGTCTATATTCTGGACTATAGTTTAGTCTATAGTCTGGACTATAGTTTAGTCTAGATTATAGTTTAGTCTATATATTATAGTCAATAAATAAATAAGTCTAGACTATAGTTTATTCTATAGTTTAGTCTATAGTGTACACTATAGTTTAGTCTATAGTCCGGACTATAGTTTAGTCTATAGTCTTGACTATAGTATAGTCTAGATTATAGTTTAGTCTATAGTCTAGACTATTGTTTAGTCTATATTCTAGACTATAGTCTTGACTATAGTTAGTCTGTAGTATTGACTATAGTAAAGTCCATAGACTATAGCCTTAACAATAGTCTCGCCTATAGTTATGCCTATAGTCTAGACTTTGGACTATAGTCCAGACTATTGTTTAGTCTATATTCTAGACTATAGTTTAGTCTATAGTCTGGACTATAGTTTAGTCTATAGTCTTGACTATAGTTTAGTCTGGATTATAGTTTAGTCAATAAATAAATAAGTTTTATAGTTTAGTCTATAGTCTAGACTATTGTTTAGTCTATATTCTAGACTATAGTCTTGACTATAGTTTAGTCTAGACTATAGTTTGGACTATAGTTTAGTATATAGTCTAGCCTATAGTTTAGTCTATAGTTTAGTCTATGGTATATAGTCTCGATTGTAGCTTAGTTAATATTCTCGACTATAGTTCAGTTTAAAGTCTTGACTATGACTATAGTTAGGCTATAGTCTTGACTATAGTCTTTTTCTATAACTTTGGCTATAGTTTAGTCTTTATAGGCTTGACTATAGCCTATAGTTTTGTGTAGAATTACTTTAAAATTTAGTTTTTAATTTAAAATGTTAAACTTTTTCTTAAATTTCTTTTATTTATTTTCAGTTTTTGGGGAATAATTCCTCAATATTTTCTTTTTCTACATGGTTGCATATTTTTTGTTTAAATGTTAAACAGCTTGAAAATTAGAACATTCACTTATTCAGTCATTTAGTAAAAGATAAAAATGGTTGCAACAATATTTTAAACAACCCGCAGCCAGTAACCATGTAGAGCATTTCAAGCCGAGTGGCACAATAACAATGACAGAAATAAAAGAGCTTGAAGAAAAAAAAAAAAAAAAAAAAAAAAATAGAAAATAAATGATACAGAAGGAAGATGACTTCAATTCAGAGAAACATATTGTAGATAAAAAAAAAAGAAAAATAACATCTATGTCACGTAAAAATACAGATTTGTAGCATAAATACTGGTAGTTGCACTACTTTTGCTTTAAAAATAATATTACACTGATACACATAAACAATCACTTGTAACTACTTTTGAATAAAATAGTAGAAAAAAAAGAAAACAAATCTAAAATGGGTCTAAAGAATTGTCACATTATAGACAACGAGCAATAACTTTTTATTTCTAAATATTAAAACCAGATTTCCTACAAAAGTATTGACCTATTTTTTGTTTGAATTTAGATGCAGGCTATTTTTTTTTCTAAACGAATGTTATAGACAAGTTTTTAATTTATTTGTGTTTTTTCTTTTTTAATTTTTATTTAATGATTTCTGGTATCGGTTTAATAAATAATTATTATTTGATTTTTATTATTGCAAAATGATTTTTTTAATGTTATTATTTATTTGTGTGATTTTTTTTTCTTTTATGATTGTTTATTTCTCCAGGTGGTGGCAGACTTTAACGTCATTCATTTCAATGGTTTGTTTATTATTTTGGCCGTATTATTGAAAAGTGTCTGTTTATTTGTTTGTTAAAAAATGGTGTGGTTTTTATTTGTGTACAAAACCCGTTTTTTGACGTTTAAAATTAAAGTGTGTTTTTTGTTACAAAAATTTGTTGTTTGCGCGAATAAATTTGCCTGCTTTTTAAATGCAAATTTATTCTTTTGACACAATTAAATCAGTTCAAAGCACACCACACCACAGAGAAATAAATGTAACTAGACAAAAATAATTGCAGTGATTTTTTTTTTTAAAGATTACCAAAAATTAATTGTTTCTTTTAAGAAATATGCAAAAAATAAACTATTTGTTATACATTCATAAAAGCAACTGCAGAAATGATAAATTTATCGAAAAAAAGAAGAAAGGTGTCAAAACCAGAGACTATATTGTACTATAGTGGAGACTAGACAATAGTAGAGACTAGAGCTTAGACTATAGACTAGATTATATACTAGACTATAGTCGAGCATATAGACTGACTATAGTCGAGACTATAGATAAACTGTAGTCAAGACTACACACTAAACTATAGTCGAGACTATAGACTAAACCATAATCGAGACTATAGACCAAACTATACTCGAGACTATAGACTAAACTATAGTCGAGGATATAGACTGTAGTCAAGACTATTGATCAAACTATAGTCGAGAATTTAGATAAACTTTAGCCTAGACTATGGACCAAACTATAGTCGAGACTATTGATCAAACTACTGTCCAGACTAAAGACCAAACTATAGTCGAGACTATAAAAAACTCTTGTCGACACTATAGACCAAACTATAGTTGGGACTATAGACTAAACTATAGTCGAGACTATTGATTAAACTATAGTCGAGTCTATAGACCAAAATATAGTCGAGACTATTGATCAAACTATAGTCGAGACTATAGACTAAACTATAGTCGAGACTATATTTGAGATTATAGACTAAACTATAGTTTAGACTATATATAAACTATAGTCGATACTATTGACCAAACTATAGTCGATACTATAGTCGAGACTATTGATAAACTATAGTCGAGACTATTGATCAAACTATAGTCCAGACTAAAGACCAAACTATAGTCGAGACTTTAGATCAAACTATAGTCGAGACTATAGACTAAACTGTAGTCCAGACTATAGACTAAACTATACTCGAGACTATAAACAAAACTATAGTCGAGACTAAACAATAGTTGTGACTTAACTATATGTGAGACTATTTACTAAACTATAGTCGAGTCTATAGATTAAACTATAGTCGAGACTATAGACTAAAGTATAGTCGAGACTGTAGACTAAACTATAGTCGAGATTATAGACTAAACTTTAGTCAAGACTATAGACTGACTACAGTCGAGACTATAGACTGAACTATAGTCAAGGCTCTAGACCAAACTATAATCGAATTTATGGACTAAGCCCTAGTCGACACTATAGACCAAACTATAGTTGAAACTATTGACCAAACTATAGTCGAGACTGTTAACCAAACTATAATCGAGACTATAAATAAAATATAGTCGAGACTATATATAAACTACGAGTATATGTGAGACTAATGATCAAACTATAGTCGAGACTATTGACCAAACTATAGTATAGACTATAGACGAAACTATAGTCGAAACTATTGACAAAACTAAAGTCGAGACTATAGATTAAACTATAGTCGAGAATAAACTATAGTCGAGACTATAGAATAAACTACATTCGAGAGTATAGATCTAACTATAGTCGTGACTAAAGACTAAACTATAGTCCAGACTGTAGACTTACCTATAGTTGAGACTATTTACTAAGATAAAGTCTAGAATATAAAATGAACTGTAGCTTATGCTATAAACTATAGTCGACACTCAAGACTAAACTATGGTGGTGACTATAGTCTGAACTATAGTCGAAACTATAAACTATAATCCAGACTGTAAAATTAACTACAGTCTATACTTTATTCTGAAATATACTCTGGAATCTTGACTATAGAATATAATTGAGACTATAAAGTAAACCATGGTCCAGACCATAAACTTAAGTATAGTTCAGACAATAGTATCGTCTATAAAATGAACTATAGCCGATACTATTGACTAAACTATAGACGAGATTATAGAATATACTGTAGTTGAGACTATAGTTTCGTTAAAATACTCGTTTATATTTATGACTATAAACTAGACTACAGTTGAGATGATAGTAGTTTTTATAACTATTTTTCTTTATGCTGTAGTCACAGTATTTTTTCTGAACAACTTACCATTTAAGGAAAATTTTAGCTGATCTTTAAAAAAATCAAAAATAATATCAAATGATCACCTTGACTTTTAGTATTGAATAAATTTTCATAAAATGCTGTAAAAAACAATTGGAAAAGAACACATTTTTCAGATGCTAAAAGTAGCTTCTTTAATATTGTTTGGTGTTAGTAAAGACTAGCTAGCACTCCTTTTTTTAGAATTTTCTTTATTTTTCCAAAATAGTTGTTGGAAAACAATTTATACTAAAATATTTTGCTTTTTTTTTATATATTTAAAGAGTTAGTGCTTTAGTCTTCTATTGGCTGCACTATTTCAATTTTAATTTTTCTTTCATTTACTTTTAGTTTTATTTCTTTAATTTTTTTGTTTTCCAAAATACAATTTAAACATGTTCTATAGCCTTTTATGGTCGTTTGAGTTTCGTTTTTATGGAGTTGACTATGTAAAAATATATTTTATTTTTATTTTATGCTTCTTTTGCAATTGATTTTTCATTCATTCTATTTCTAGACAATATTTTTGTTTTGTAGAGTGTATTGTCTATAGATTCATTCAATATTTTTTTTTCTATTCTATTCATTTATTATTTTATTGTTTATTGATAGTTTTATTTTTTCATTTTAACAATTTATATTCAATTAAGAGTATCATCGAGCTTTTGTTCGTGATATATGTGGAACATTAGTGTTTAAATTGATTGATATTAAATGATTTATTAGAAATTCAATTAAAATAAAATAACAAGATTTTTAAAAATAGTATGGACAATTTGAAAAAAGGAAAGAAAATTGTTATTAAATATAAAGAATATTTTAAATTTAGACTTAATTTTTTAATTTCTCTTGTATTGATATGTTTTCTTTTTTATTTTAAAAGTTCTCATGTTTAATTTTTTTTTTTTTTTTTTTTTTTTTTTTTAATTTTTGACTTATTAAATAATTAACTTTATTATTTATTTATCATTTTGTTTTATTAAAAAAAACATTTTCACTTTCTTTTTACTGTTTTATTGCATTTTAGGCCGTTTTTTTGTCAATTACTTTTCCCCTCAATAAATTTACTTTTTCACTCATTTACTTCATCATTCATTCATTATAACTAAATTACCAACACTTAGTCAATTGTATAAAAAATATATAAATTTTTATGAGTTTTTTTAGTCGTATTTACACGTTTAACTCGTGCTACTGCTTATGAATTTTTTTTAAAAACAAATTAAAATTTTATTACCATTTTTTTTTCACTTAAAGTAAAAACTTCCTACTTAGAAAAGAGAAAAAAAAATCAGCTAAAAGACAGGATTTGTTAACATAATAATAATTATCATTTAACATTAATCTTAAGGCAATTAAAGAGAGAAATTATTTTGTTTTTTATTAATATGAAAGATGGAGGTTTTTTTCTTCTGTTATTAATAATATTATTTAAACATTAAAATAATATATGACTACTTTGACTAAGTAAATATTTTGATCGTGAAACTTACTTTTAAATTTTTAAGGAGGAGTTTTTTTTCTAAGTTGGAGTTAGGAGAAACTAGTTATTTGTGTGATTTGAACATAAATTAGAGACATGTCTGGTTTAAAGAGCAAGATTTTTTTTTTTTTTTTGTTTAACTTAAGGATAAAGGGGACCAACTAATAAGTTAATTTTAACTTTAAAAAAACATTTGAAATGCAAACTTAACTATAGATAATTAATTACTAAAATTAGAAATTATTTTAATTGCTCAATATTTTTATTCTTAATATTGCTTTTAAAATTTGCTTAATTTAAGGTTAAGGTGAACATTTTTAAAAGATTAAAGAAACGATTTTTTTTTTTTGAGATTAGAAGAGCTGGTAAAATGTGTTTCTGTCTTCTAATTGTAAGTAACATATACTATTATAAAAATGGAAAATTATTAAAAAAAAAATAAAATTAAATTTTGTATAAACCTAAAGCTCTTGTACATAAGCTACCACTTATCACAAAATATTTCAGTGAAAAACGAATACGAAATAAAATCTGCAGTTAATATCTTGACAGATATCTTGACTACTACAGCTATAGTATTCACACCTTCCCGTTTCTCACGAAGGCCAAAATATTTAAAAAATTGGTCAAATACATTTGCGTACACATGTATGAAAAATAGCTTAATTTGGCTAGAAGAGGCCAAGTTTCTGTTGGGTTTTAAGCAAAAATATAAACTTTTTATACAAGTATTTAGTATCTAGGAAAAGGTTAGAATTTAGAGATTGATAATTTATAAAAAAAAGTTAGTGGAATACAATTTGATCGCACAATTTCTTGAAGGACTTTAAATTTAGTAATTTTTTTTTTAATAATTTTTTTTTTTAATAAAACTAATATTTAAACTTTAATAAACTTTAAACGAATAGTGCTATTTTATTGAAATTTTAGCATAATATGTATAAACTTGTCTTAAAATCAGAGAATTAAAAAAATGCCCGTTTTTTTACATAAAAATACCTAAAATCCCAAACCTTATTAAACGTGTTTAAAAAATTGACGTTTTTCATTTAAATGGTCACCCTGTCGTAATAATATTCTGTAGGTGTTTACCTTCCATAAGAAGCTTTATAATTAAAATAATTTTAAGTTGATTCCAGCTTTGCAATTTGAGAACTTAACAAAAAAAGTTAAAAATTTTTTTAAAAATTGACAATGTTTGGATAGGGCTTGTGAGCAGACCTTTTGCCCCAGCTCCTCTGGGTTTACTTTGCACGTATTTGCATTAAGATTTCTTTTGAAAATATTAAAAAAAATTATAAAGCTTAGAACAAAAATTAATTTTATCACTGAAAAAATATTGCCACCTTTTTGGAAAAAATCATAAAAACTTAAAAGAATTTTAAAAGTTCCAACTTCACATTAATATAACTTTTTAACGGATTCATATATTTATATGATTCTTGCAGCAATATTATTTAGAATTTTGTAGGCAATCTTGCAAATATTTTAGAAAAATTCTAGGGGCAATATTAAGCCCGGCAATTAAAAAAAATTTAAGGAAAAAAAAAACGAGGCTAAAAATGAGGTTAAATTTTATTTCGACCCTTAACTGAAAGAGATCACCGTAAGAGAGCCTATTTTTTGTAGAGATTTACTAGGACTATATATATACAAAATTTCTTTTATGTCATATCATAAATGATACATTTTTGGTGATTTTTCAAAAAATAAAAAATAAAAAAAATTACATACATGAGATGACCAACGTTGGAAGGCCACCCACTTCCCCTTAATCCGCTATATATATTTTTAATTTTATATTTATAGGCAATTTAAAAAGTACCATTAGAAGAATGAAAAAGTACAATAAAGTCCCCTGTTATTGATACTCATTCACTTGGGACCATATGTCTTTCAAAAAGTACCATCAGAAAAAAAAAGTGCCACAAATCCTCTTTTTTAAATTCTCATTCACTTGGACCATATATTCATACTTGTAGGTTCAATATTATAGAAAATTCAAAAAGTACCATGGAAGAACGAAAATTAGAAAATTCAAAAAGTTCCATTGAAAGAACGAAAAAGTATTACAAATTTCCCCTCTTGAGTTCTTATCCACATATATCCTTAATTTCATGTTTCTAAGTTCAATATTGTGGAAAATTCAAAAAGTACCATTAGAAGAATGAAAAAGTACCATAAAGTCCCCTGTTATGGATACTCATTCACTTGGGATCATATATCTTTAGTTAAATTTTTCTAGGTTCAATATTATAGAAATTTCAAAAAGTACCATTAGAAGAAAAAAAAGTACCACAAATCCTCTTTTCTAAATTCTCATTCACTTGGACCATGTACATATTCATATTTGTAGGTTCAATATTATATATAATTCAAAAGTACCATGGAAGAACGAAAATTAGAAAATTCAAAAAGTACCATTAGAAGAATGAAAAAGTACCATAAAGTCCCCTGTTATTGATACTCATTCACTTGGGACCATATATCTTAAATTTCATGTTTCTAGGTTCAATAATATAGAAAATTCAAAAAGTACCACAAAAAGAAAAAAAAGTACCACAAATACTCTTTTCTAAAATCTCATTCACTTGGACCATATATTTATAATTGTAGGTTCAATATTATATAAAAATCAAAAAGCACCATGGAAAAACGAAAATTAGAAAATTCAAAAAGTACCACTAAAAGAACGAAAAGTACCATAAAGTCTTATGGTACTTATCATAAAGTCACTTACATGGAAATAAGCTCACATTTCTAGGTTTAATATAATAAGAAATACATTATTTAATTTGAATAAAGTTTAATTTACCGATTTGTTCCCCCTTTTGGTACTTTTTTATTCCTCCTAGATGTAATAAAGATTGTATTCCAATGAATTTCTAAATTGTTCTGGGATCTAATGTTAAAATATTTATATGTATGTGTCAGTAAAAAGAAAAAAAAATATTTTATGAAAAAAGTACCAAAATCAGGTACGATTTTTTTCCCTTATACGTTCGAATTTCCAAAAGTACCAAGCTTGTATTCGCCAATATTCGATAAGATACTAATTTGAAGCATATTTTATTTCTATGCTTACTGGATTAAAAGATAGATAGATAAAAGTACCAAATTACAGTTCCCTAGAGTTAAAAAAGAACCGGTTCAAAACTAGCCACGTGACAGGTTCTGAGAGCTAGTGACCGGTCCTAGTTCCGGAACTTTATATGAGAGGAACCTGTCACTTTTAAATGGGGTTGTCATTTTAGCTAATTAGCTCCTTAGGACAGGTCACACGACTGGTCCAAGAGGACAGGTTCAGTGTCGATTAATATAATAAAAAATTTGATAAAAATTCGTATATCGTATGTCTTGTATTATAGTCTTCAACGCTAACCACTCAGCCACTGATTGCTATTGCGCACTTAACAAGCATGTTATATTGACTCTCAACTGTTAAATAGTGAGTTTGTTTGTGTCAACTAGTTCTCAATTGGAACTTTGGTGACGAGTTAGGTGTCAATTGGTATTCAACTGGTACTGAGAGACCGGTTCATTACTGCAATTGCCATAAATTTCCCGCAAGGTTTTTACCCGTTTTCTCCCTAAAAGAGACGAATTTCAAAAAAAGTACCAGATACCTAATAGATTATTTTTTAAAAGAATAACGATAACTATTAAACTTTTTTGTATATCTATTAGTTTAGGAGATATAAGGTTACTGATTTTACTCGTTTTTATCACCCAAACATTCGAATTTCCAAAAAATTCCGTCTTAGTGGATCTATTCTGTAGACCAAAATATAGTCCATATATCATCTTTCTAGCTTTATCTGTTTGGGCCGTGCAATGATGAATCACCAAGTAAGTCAGTCAATCACTCAGTAACGTTAATCTTTTATATATATAAATTAAAATTTTAGAGATTCTTGTCTTTGCTAATGTAATTAAATTTAGTTGGTCTCATTATTTTTGTATTGAATTTCTCTCCAACTCCTCTTCTGGTTATTTTTTCCCTCAGGCCATATTTTAATTTTACCCTGGAAAATAGTTTTCTGTCAGCCAACTAACAAAAACTAGATTTTTCTTTTTAATTTTTTTTCTTCTTATTTCTCCTCCTTATTACAATTTCATTTTATTTTCATTATGGCTGGATGATGCTGGTTTGTAGCAATTTTTATTAGACTCATTTAAACTAAATTGTAAAGCCTGCAAATATATGTATATATATAAAAAAAAACTAATTCCACTACCAGTTTATTGTTTATAGCCAGTGCGTAGGCTGGTTTTTATGGGAGTTTAAAACAGATCATAGCAAGAAATAAATAAGGAGTTTTTGGAGGTTTCATGTCTTGAAACTGTTAAATACTTCATGTTCGACGGACAACGACTGGCATGAAAGCAAAATTTATGACTTTTCATTTTCAATGTAGGAAATTTTTAAGACTTAATATTGTAAACACATGTATGCATGTATGAATGTATGTATTAGTGCAAGGCTAGATAGAAAATTTATAAATGATGACAAATTTTTTTTTGTAGCAAAAATATGAAAAATTATTTTAAGCTTAAGCAAGAGATAAATAAAAATTATTCTAGTTTTTATTTTATTTTTTATTTTTTATATTTAAAATAAAGTTATACAAAAAATTGTTTTGTTTTATAAAGCAAACAAATCTTGTTTAGGGTATATTGCTATTTAAAGCTTAGCATTACTATCCACAATGACATTGATTTATGGTTATAAAAAAGAAATGTATTTTTAAAACTTGCAATTTAAAAAAAAAATGCATAAACTAAAATAAAATATAAAACATGTTTTATTAATTATGCAGCCTATAAAAAGGGTGTTTTATTTATAAAATATTTAAAAGAAATATTAATGGAATTTATATTATTTTAATAATAAGAATAAATGCTTTAATATAATAAAAAAAAAAAATTCAAATTTTTTCAGGTTAATTTGAAATTTATTTTTAAAGAATTCACCTAATTTTCTTAATTAACATAATTTTGAAATATATTAATATGAAATTTTTAAAATTATTTTAATCGGTTATACTATTATTTTTTTAAATTGCATTAGACTTTTAAAAATTTGAGGTTAGAATGATTTTTTTTTTTTTAAGTAAAAAGAAATGGCAAAATATTATTTAATTATTTAATACATTTCAACATAAGCTTTTTAAAATATATACAAATATCTAAATATTTGAATACCTTTATTTTTGAAACTGCATTAAATTTTCAAAAATTTGAGGTTAAGTTGAAATTTTTCTTAAATTTAAAGAAATGGCATTATGTTCTTCAAATAAATAAAAGATTTTAACCAAAGCTGTTTAAAATATATCAAATTATTTTAAACGGTTAATACCATTATTTTAAAAATTTAAATAAATTTTTTAAAATTTGAGGTTAAGTCGAAAAAATTTTTAATTTTAAGGAAATGCCAAAAAGTTTTTTAATAATCTTATAGATATCAATATGCACTGCTAAAAAATATAAAAATTAACTAAATCACTAAATACCTTTATTTGTAATATTTAAACAAACTTTTTAAAATGTGAGGTTATGTTGAAAAAGATTTAAATTTAAAGAAAGGAAGAAATTTGTTACATAATTTAAAATAAATAAATAAATAAATAAAAAAATAA